>JAJHUR010048581.1:2506-42110 GCA_027495735.1 Lutjanus campechanus | reverse complement strand
CAAGAAGTGTATTTAGGTCTGACACACTGTCCCATACTGAAGGATATGTGGAAATCACTTTAGTTTTTGGCCAAATCAAAGTGAAACGAATTTTATTGATTGAATATTTTCCATGCTAAATAACTGTACTGAGCTGCAGTAACAGCAGTGTAAAACAAACTTGGCAGCAAACCAGGATCAGGCTTAAAAACGTCATTCAGAGTGGTCTGTAGTTGCTCCATCATTCTTGTAGAATATGGATGACTTGCTCAGTCACTTTTTAAGTGTCTAGCGAAAGGGTTGTGCCTTTTTACAGCTGATTTAATCTGAAGCTCTTTACATAACCCAGTGGTTCCCAAACTTTTTTTGGCATGTCCTTCTTCAGAAGCTGAAAAAAGTTCTGCTGTGGACGAAGTTATGAGTTCAGCATAAGTTACAGTGGTGAGCTAGCCAGGTTAAAATGAAACCCTTGTTACACTTCTACATGCGTATGCGGACCCATTATTACACTTGCGAGAAAATTAATGTGAAAGCTCATTGTTAACCTTTGAAATGTACATGCCTAAAAAACAAAAAGATCTTTACGTCTTGATCTAAACGTCCACTGTTAGCTTTTTCCAGAACTTTCAAGCCCGTCTCATCTCATATACGACCACTATGTTCAACGATGAAGTTCAATTTATGGGTCACATGATAATAACTGAAAAAATTCCATACTCTGAGGACCTTGAGATGTGGTGGAAAAGGCAAGAAGTGGGCCTTTATGTTCTTGTTTTTTGTTTTTCTTTTGTTCAAGTAGCATTAATAATATTCTTGGATATTTCAGAGTTTGATTGTATTTGTCAGTCACTATCTGTTGATGAATTTCTCTGACTTGTAGACTTGCAGAACTCTTTTCGAGCTGTACTACACTTTAAGAAAAGGAAAACTTAAGTTAAACATTCAGTGGCTTTTGAAGACCTTCCCAGCATTACAAGAATAAATATTAACAGGAGAACTGGTGGTAAAAAAGTAGAGTTAAAAAAATAACACAGCGGCTTTATTTTTAATATTTTTTGTCTCTCTTTTTCCCTAGGCCCACTACTCCACAGGCAGAGTTTCTGCCTCCTTCACATCCACAGCCATGACTCCTGCAACAACACACGAAGCAGGCAAGTGAACATCTCACACAGAAAAGACGCTGCAGATTCCCATCAGACAGAAACACTCACCCCTTCGGTCGTTTGTTGCTTTAATCTTTATTTATCCAGGGAAGACTGGCTAGTCATGCCTGCTCTTTTACAGCAAAGTGCAGCTTCATGCTCACACAGTGAGAGCTACTCAGTTCGGCTGTGTTTTCTTCTCCTGTCAGCCTCTGTGATGCTCCATGGGAGAGATTTGCTGTTATGCAACTGTATCGTAGGTTCTGTACACAGGAGGACAATGTTTGGATTTAGTGACCTATTCCAGGTTTCTGAAAAAGGATGGCATGCCATATTTTTATGGATGTATGCCTCAGTCTAAGATGCACAGTACACTGAGACATATACTGAGTTGTCTTTACAGTACAGTATATATACGGTTTATTGAGTGTGTGTGATCTGGAAAGGATTTATATTTCAGTAGCCTTGTTCCTATTAAAATTTTTGTCAGATTTTGTAATTTCTTTGCTCACATTGAGTGACTTTTTTAATTACAGTGCCTTGTACAAAGGTTAAACAGTAATTAAAAAATCTTTTCGTCTTTAAAGATTGTTGATGGGAGAATAACACTTGCATAAATCTAAATAACCACCTGCACTGCAGAGGCTCTGAGGGTTTTCAAAGGTCAGAGATCTTACTTACAGCAACTTGATCAACCTGACACTCAAACAATCTGTAAAATCTGGTGATTGATTTCCAGAATAGTGGGACTTTTGGACTTTTTGGCCATAATCATAATCTCATAATCAATAATGGCACATTAAATAATCAAATTTGTGTTCTTATGTTATAGATGCCATCGCCGATGACACAGTGCGTTACCAGTATGTGAAGAAGAAGGGCTACGTCCGTCTGCACACGAACAAGGGAGACCTGAATCTTGAGTTGCACTGTGATAAGGTAACAACTATATTCACACATACACAACAAACATGAAATCTCAGACCAAACTGTGCACATTTTTGTCGTAGTATTGGGGAAAATGCTTCCAGAGCATCGATGTCTCCCCAGTGTCAGAAAAGATGAAGGCAGAATTTTAGTCAAAACGGTTACCAATGGATCATTGACGGACAGAATTACAAGGAATAAGGGACTTTGGAGTCAGTTTGAAATCATATGTTTAGTCTATACTCTCCAGCTCCCTGCAAGGTAGTGTTGGAGGGATGTTGAAAGTATAAAATCTATAAAAGGCAATATAATTGGGCCTACAATACTTTAGTTTACTTAAATTTTGTTTATTTTGCTCATTTCAGTGTATATTTTCTGATACCACTTTTCCAAAAACTGATCATGCACTTAAACACAAACTACTTATACTGAGCAGGAAAAGAATAAATCTTTTATTTCCTGCCCCTGTCTTACTAATAAGACACTATTAATATGAGGCCCTAGCGTTTTTGACCTAGAGGCTTTGATTCAGACTTTTGCTGTTACTTCTCAGGTAATTCTGTGGTGATGTAGGTTGAGCCTGAGCAGGTGGTTCAGTCATATTTAGAGTGAAGCCTTCGAAGCACTGCAATCAGTCTTTTGCAGAGTCTTTCCCCCAGGTTGCCAAGTTTACATCTTGGCAAAAATGTGTTTTTTGTGTGCCTCCTTGTTAAGGTTAGGTGTGGGGCTCCAGAGAGACAGCATGAGTTCCAGGAATGCATTTCTGCCCTGGTAACCAGGCGCTTCATGTGCTTGGTTTTCATTGGCTTCTGAGCTGTCGAATCAGAATAATGAGGGGAAAGTTGCAGCGGTTAGACAACCTGCCCTCTGTGCCCCACATCCCTCTCTCCTCCTCCTCCCCACCTTCCTCCCCAGTGGTTTTCACACAAGATTGCAGCTCTATTCATGGCCCGCTGTTTATGAATTAATGATTGCTGTTTCACTGTCACATACACTCTCAGTCACACAAATCCAGAGCCCGCCTCCCTGTGAAGTGCACATTTACTCACCCAGCTTTGGATATTTCAGCTGCCCCCGCCCCTGTTGTCCCTAACTTAGGTGAAATGTGAGGGGGCAGATGTTGGAGATAGGATGACGTGGCCTTTACCTTAGTCACACATGATATCGAGGAAGGTAGATTTATCATGTTCAGAAGCACTGTGGATACAGTCGATCAGCTTCACCTGAGTGGGATGAAATAAGATGACTTTGTTAGATTAAAAATGGTTCTGGATGACTAAAATGTACCTAGGTACAGACAAAAATCCAAATATTCCAAAAAAGGCACAAAATGGCTCATTTATGTTATAAAACAAATTCACACTGCTGAAAATTGGGCTACACAATTAATTGCAATATTATCTGAATCACAGTATGGCCAAGTGCAGCATCCAAATCGCAAAACGATAACCAAATTGCAATTTTTTGAAAGAGGAAAAGTGTGACAGAACAGCATTATGAAAGATGAAAAGATGAAAGAAAAAAAAGTTTCGTACAGACCTCAACAAATATCACATCATCACGATTTTAATATTTTTTCCCCAATAGAAATGAAAATTGTAATGCAAAAATGATCATTCCCACTAATCGTATCACAATGACAATGTTAGTCAAAGTAATCGCAATATTTGCTGTAATTGGCTGCTGTAAAGTCCCTGTCTTGTGATTGGCTGTTGTAAAACTCCCTTGTGCTGTGATTGGCTAGTGTAAAATTCACCTGCATTGTGATTGGCTGTTGATGTGTAAAACTCCCTTGTGTTGTGATTGGCTGTTGGAAAAATCACCCGAGGTCTGCTCAATGTGCATGTTTTGCCACGGTCTCTGGATTGAACAGTATGTTTCCAACTGTCTTTGAGATACGTTTTCTAGTTTGGTGGGTGTGCCACAGATGTTACCAAATCAGCGGTGGCACGTACTAAAAAGGCATTACCAGTGCAGTGCACTTGTGTACACAACAATCTCCCTGTAGTGTAATTGGTAGTTGTAAATCTCCCGTGTTAGCAGAGTGGAGATCCCCACAACAGATGGTGAAGCACCTACTGCAGTGTCGCTACAACGGCCGGATGAAACCAGCAGATATTTGCAAAGTTCTGTCAACTTTGACATGACCGCCCACAGGCGTTGTCCCTAATTGAAACAAGATTTCAGGCTGAAGCAGTTGTTTATCACTTGTCGCCCTTGAGTTATGTCCAAAAATGTGTTTAGGGACGTCATCTTGACCTTCAACCACTGAATTAAAATCAGCCTGGAGGGGATCATTAACCGCAAAAAAGCCCCATGTGCATTGGCTATCGACCAATTTGTTATTTTAAACATTGGTATTGGCCCAGAATTTGACAATTGTGCCAGTTACTATCTTTCACAGTATTCTTCAGATGCTTCAGGTTTTGGTTGAAAGTAAATGGAATCAAACATGAAATTACATTTCCTACTTAGACTATTACAATGGTGATTAATTGCACACAGTTCTGGCAGAAAATTCTTCAAATAATTTTTATATTTTACATCCCTCCTCCGCTTATATTTTAGGCTGATTGTCTGGGAAACACTTGAAAAAGGAGAAGAGCCTATGAGCATACATGAATTAGGAATTTTCCTTTTCTGTCTGCGTCAGCAAACATTGTTTCCATGCTGACATCACTGATTGCTGACAATTTTAGGCACCTAAGCATGTTTCTAAATTGGGTTGCATTTTAAACATTCCCAGGCTCAAACTCACGCACACAAACAAACCCACACACACAAACACAAAAGCATGCAGACACGCTAAATTAACCACCGTTATAAGGCAGCATCAGCGTCTAGAGGCAGAAGAAGCCTGAATGTTACAGATAGAGATCTCTGATGTAAAAGTGTGTGCTTAAAAATCAAAAGGATTAAGATTAAAGTAGTAGAAAACACAGAAAAAGAAAAGGCTTGTATATTTTAACTGTCATGCATTTTATTCACATTTGTACTAGTAAACTGTAACAGTCATTAGATAACTGTTTTAGGTGTTCTTTTCCATTGCAAAAATCAATTATATGGCTAAAACGGTTAAAGTCTATCCAGTTTTTTTTTTTTTTTTTTTCATCTAGTGGTTTAAAACAATAAGCCTCTTTGTACCAGAGTGCTTTGAAAATCTGGGATTTATAATGGAGGCGAAAAGAGGCAGAGCGTTGAACCCCAACAGAAAAATTGAGACGTAGTCGGGAATAAGACCAGTAGAGCTTAGAAGGACCTGTCACACACAGAAAGGCCAGTGAATAAAAATAGTTTTTTACGAAAGCATCTGGCGATTCTTGGAAACCACCGGCCATTGTTGCCAAGGGGAAAAAGTTAGCAAACACACACACACACACACATATACATGTAGAAGTGTTCCTCAAGGCTGTTGACGTTAATAACAGTAGACCTAACCAGCGTCACAATAAAAGGCACGCCTCCCGCTTTGGGGACAAATAGCAGCTTATTTCACTGAGTGCCAGTCAGTCAAAATTAGCTTCTGTCAGTGCATGTTTTGTAATGAATTACAAGATGCCTAAAAGTTTTTATGACCCAGGATGTACCTTCAGCAAGAGGAAAAATTCCAGATGTCTGTTTTTTTTGTGCCAACAAAACAGAGCTTTGTAGAACAGCTTCCAGATATATAGATATGCCTCAGGCAGCAGTTGAACTGTGTTTCACCGCAGACTTATGTGTATAACAAACACTTTGTTACAGGTCAGACAGAGTCGCAAATGTGTGACTCTGTTTGTTTATGTGAATGCAAAGCCTCATGCTGTCTGTCAGCTCTACCTGGAAGTTGAAATATAACCTGCTTCTGCAGCTCGACACCTGTCCAGTGTCCTATGACACTTCTGTCACTAAAGGCAGCTGTGCACAAAGACAATGGAGTCAAATGGCTTTGTCATCCCTCCTGTATTTGGAGACATATTTTTGTAAATATTTAATTGTAAATTAGAGTGAAAAATTACTTGGAGATTTAATTAGGTGTGAAGAGATGGCATGATATTACTGCCTCTGGCCATAATGTGGCCTTGTTTACCCAGCATTTATCTATCTGTGGTGGATTGAAAACAGTGAAAAGATGAATCATGTTAATTTGTCAAAATTGCTTCAGCAACGGTTGTGAGTTTTCCCAGCAAATGGGCATGGATAAAGAGCCAGTCTGCTTTGTGTGTTCTAGGTCACTTTGCTTAGTGATTGATATTTTCCAACTCATTTTGGCCAATTACAGATGTCAATATATGCACATATGATTTTTCCACCTGATTGCAGAGAACATCAAGTCTCCTGTTGTGGAAACATTATTATGCCTGCTGTTATTGTGATGGGCCACAGGCAGATGCAGACATAAAATACAATGCAAACGTCGACATTCACTGGGAAGACTACTGCTGAACTGACAGGTTTATTTTCTCTGGTGCCTGTTTCTCTTTGTTCTTCACAAATTCGTCGTAATGACTGGGATGGCGGCTCTCAAGATTGGTAATTAAATTTGTAGTGTTGAAGGAATGTAATTTGGCTCCTTTTCACATGACTGATGCCGAGCAATCATTGCAAATAGAAACTTTGCTATCCGTTTCAGACACTTAAAAAAAGACAAAAGACACACTGCAGTCATATTCACATCGCATTCACATAATTAAAGCATCATCTTGTCGTCCTGTCATATTGACAGAAATGTTCACTTTGGGACGAGTTCACTTTTAAACCCTGATCAGCCGATACTGATGGCGTCCTGTTATTAACACCCATTTGTTGAGGTTAAACATTTGTCAGACTTTGGTTGTATTTTAAACATGTTCCATTCAAAAAATGATAATATTATATATTTATATTAGATGACACCAGGGTGGGCAGTTTTAAATGTGAAGTGGCATCAGACAGGTATTGACTTTCACCATCCAGTGTATCTAAATATTACAAGGTTGCGAGTGTGGGTTTGTTACAGGGTTTATCGAAAGGTCTCTTCAGATCACAGACATTTCATTGATTTTGGCACACAACACGGCACTTTCAGAAGGCTCAGCAGTGATTTCTGACAACACTGTCTGTGTCTGTATTTATGTTTAGCTCATGTTCTCACTGCTCCTTACTAATTTTACATCTCACCACTGATTGCACTAACAATAAGCTTGAAGAGCAGCTGATATTCGTGGCTATTCAGATGCCAAAAACCGGGAACTGAATTGTGTTAAGTGATTACGAGTAATTTTTTTTAACTGCATAATCTTTCCTCCAGGTTCCCAAAGCTGGGGAGAATTTCACCCGTCTGTGTAAGAAAGGCTACTATGATGGAACAGTCTTCCACAGGTCCATCCGGAACTTCATGGTAAGGACTTTCACTGGATAAAAATGCTGCTCTGCAGTTACCTACCTATTCTCATATGCACAGTGGCAGGTTTATGACCAAAACAAAGTGCTGCATTTGGGTTTTGATTGCTCCATTGAGCACAGATTGGCAAACCAAGATTTCCACAGTTATAAAAATATATTTTTATGTTGTTTTTTTCTTTGGATTACACTGAATGAAGTGTAGGGATGCCAAATTGTGGTTCCATACGCCTTCTTGCCAGAACTTGTAAAAAGTCTGACTGCAGTGTCCTGAACAAACTGAAGTCTTATTAATTTCCATCCCTATCTAAACTTTCCCTTACTGATTCCTGATCAATTTGTTTTAATTTAGGTTTTCTAAGTCAAAGAAAGTCTGCTGCGTAGCACTAATGTTATTATAACAGGATATTTACCCTCTGTAACGGATGTGCTGCACGTAAAGTGTCATAAACATGGCATTCCCAGAATTTCAGTACATGTTGCATAGAAAGATGTTTCAATTATTGCTTGTGAAAGTTTTACAGATATTACATTATACATGTTATCTTTCTTCATGAAATGAAGTTGGGCTTTGGACTGTCAGTGACAGTCTGTGTTTATCCTGAATTTAACATCCACCATTACAGAAATCTATTTTCAGATCAACAATCTTTTTCCCCTTAAATAACCAAGCTCAGATACTCATTACTATAAGACATAAAGACACTTTATTTTGTCATTGTAGGCATACAGTGAAATTATGTTTGGGAGCTCTGAGACCAGCAGCAACAGACAACAAGATAAAAGGATACAAATACAAATAATAGGATAAAGACAAAAATGAAGGGATAAAAAGCAAGAATAAAAGGAGAAAAACAAGAATAAATGGAGAAAACCAGAAGAATTAACAGGATAAATATTATGAGGTAGCATCCTCTATCGACTGTATCAATATAACATTATGAAATTTAGATAATCACTTACCTGCATATTTCTTGACATGAAAAATCAAAAGCTAGATTTAGGGAGGTTTATCTTCCACCACATCCTTTTGTAGAATTTTGCAAGTCACTCACTGACTGGACAGCTTTAACCCCAAATACATGAATTAATTTAAGTATATTATCATTTTTTTAAAATAATAAAATATTTTGGTATATAGCACTGCTTCAGAGATGAGTAAACTTGCTGTCCAATTAAAGCTTCTTAACTCAGACTGAGAATTTTAAATGGCAGGTCTCTCATCAGCCACTCCTCTGTTTATTTCAGAGCTGCCGCTCCCATAATTAAAGAGGCTCTGAGTGGGCATCTGGTCAAGAGGACCCTTACCTGTTTCATTCTGTCCTGAGGTTTTCATACACAGTGGCAAGCGTTGAGTTGTTTAGCCAGGATTACTGTGCCAATTACGACATCAACTTATCCTCCACAGCTGAAAAGGAGAGGAAGGTGGCCTTGGAGAGAATAATTTCATAGCAACAAACGCTTTGAAAGTAGCATGTTAATGGGAGAAGAATCGTGGTCTTCACTTCCCTTAAAGCAGTTTACACTTGCAAGTGTACTGAACTTCCTGAGATGATACCTCTAAGAATTAAACAGTTTTATTTTGACATGTGAGAAGCCCACCATGCTGCCACCCCTCAGGCTCAAACAGTGAGAAGAATTGTTCAACACCAATATGATGCAGGTGTTGGACTTGTGAGTCTGCCTATGTACCCGATTCTTTAAAATATTACATTGCAACCTTTCAGTTTCTATAAATCAGCTGTCTCTATTCAGTCGGGCGATACAAAGGCATTGACGGGCTTTGATTTGTTTTGCCTGAAAGAAACTAAAAATAACATCAGAAGCACTTTTTTTTGCCAGTGATGTAGAGTCACCTGGAAAGGAAAGAACTAGACTGACATTTGAATAAGTATGTGAAACTAAACTGTATGAATAGACTCAGAAGTGCTGTAAATTTCTAAGAGCTTATGATTTTGAATGATTGTGACCACTGATTGCAGGTTATAGAGCTCTTGTTGTAAATGGTTTAAATATGTGCATGTGGCCATGTGTATATTTCAGACTCAGTTTTTACTAAAAATGTTTAATTCACTAAAATTAGCTACAGTGTACTACACAGTATTTCCACTGCATGGTACAGCTCAGCTTGATTCCATTCAACTTTTTTGGTTTTCCATTGGCACTGTGGATAGTATGTTTTACTTTCTTTAACATCACATCGTTTGAGGTTCCAAGCAAGCTGAGCCTTTACTAAAAGCCGGAGTGGCAGCACTGCAGACCTCTGATTGGTCAGAGAGAATCCTCACTAGTGTGTCACGTTGTCTGCGCTCTGATGAAGGATTTAACCAAATATCTTTTTTTCAGCAGTCTTTTGTCTGCCTTCAGCCATGTCTAAAAAAAGTGTCTCCCTGCTGTGATGTACAGCCACATACATCAAGAATGCCATCCATTGTTTGTGTCGCTTTGAAGATCATGTCATGGCAGCGTCGCTAAGACAATCAGCTAAACATCCTGCCCCAAGGTGGTGCTATCTGCAGTCAAAAACAAAATTGTGAAAGCTACGCGCTAACCAAAAGTGAATTGATTTGAGTCAAGCCATAAGATGCAATAGAAACAAGGCTTAAGGAATGATCCAAATGAGCTGTTATGGTTATTTGTGTTACCAAGAAGTAAACTAAGAACTAGTTCAGTGAGAACAGTGTCGCAACTGCTCAGTATCCTCTCTCAGATGTTAGCCTGGTCCCTGATGAAGATGTTGACCATTATTTACATGTTACAGTTTCTCTTTTTGCTGTTGTTGCTGCTCTGTCATTCTGCTGTCCTCAGCGGTGCTATAGTATGTGGTTGGACAAATAATTTCAAGCCAAAATGTGAAGAACTGTACTGCAGAAATCAGTATTTTTGCCAGCTCTTTCCTTATGGTATCCATGTGCGTGACAGCACGCAGAGAGTAATGGGACCCACTCATCACAGCTTTGCTCCACAGCAGCACTATTGGTCAAAACCCCCAGTGTACCTTTAAACAAGGAGTCCAAAGAAATGCACAGGGCGTATACGTTACACTCTACTGTGTAAACTATCGTAGGAAATTTGAACCTTAACAATGAACAATAGAAACCTGTATCCTGGAAAGCTTTATGGCTACAAGAGCTTACAAAAAACATGCCTCCAGGTTGGATATGTGACAAAAGGTAACATTGTAAGGTTAATTTAAAGTCTCCTCTGACCACTATATAGACATTTTCTTATTCAAAGTGTTTGACTTTCAGCTAAGGTCAGCTAAACTTCAGAGTTTTTTTTTTGTTTTGTTTCCAGATTCAAGGAGGGGACCCCACTGGCACCGGCACAGGTAAGATGAGCACTGCACTTAAACCACATTTTGAATTACATAACACCTCTCTGTTGAATTATTAATAGTTTCTTTTTGGAGGCTTTGCGTAAATACGGCTTGCAACTCAAGATGCAAGTCAAGAGTGTTACTAAATATACTCTATGAAGTCGCATGGGGCCACAGAAGACACACACACACACACACACACACACACACACACACACACACACACACACACACAGAAGGAGAAATGATGGAGATGAAAGAGGACTGAGTGTAGGGTACAGAGAGGGGGTGTGGTGAACAACCAGTCAACCAGCATTTGGTGTAATTTTCCTGTTTTTAAAAGCCAGTTTAAAAGGCCGCTCAGTGTAATTGACTGCTAGGCCAGTACAGTTAATTTCCTGCCTTCATGTCGTCTGTGCTGCTCTGAGAGTTTGCAGCACAAAGTGTGCATTGTGTCTGTGGGCGTCTCTGAACACTATGCAAAAAGCGTCCACCATGACAGATTTATGAAGGTGCAGAATTCCAGGCCTGTGGGTAAAATTCTCCTCATCACCTGGACTGAACAACGTGTGCACACAACCCAGGAACAGACCTCTAACTGGCTTTTAAAGGTGGATTTAACAGTCCTGTAACAGTCATGTAACTAGCCTGTAATTTTGTCTATCATTAGGAACAGCTCTAGACAGATAGCTGCTGTGAGGCTGTATACTACTGTCACTCATTTTGTTGTTTTCCTTCCTTTTGTTTGAATTTTTTTTTTTAACTTGTCAGACCAAAGCAGGGGTGATGAATTTCATCTTTTGTTTGATATTGTGCTTTTTGAAGAGGTAATTTGTCCGCTCACATTTTAGCTGCAGGATCACTGGAACATTGTCATTTGTTTCGACTTTTTGTGAAGGGATATAGTGATGGCAAAATAAGATATTGAACCATAATGTGATACTTTCTTGACACTTGGATTTGGGGATTTAAGTGTCAAGAAAATCCTTCAAAAATTGCCCGTACATTTTGAGTGAATCCTTCTCTTTTATTGCCTGTACATAAATTGGAAAGAGACACATCCGCCAAACTGCTCACTGTAGCGTTAACACTTTCCACAAGTTCAGAAGAGCCTCATTTATCTAAAACCCTTCAAAACCAGATGCTTTGGAGGCAGAAATGTTTTAAACATTGACTGGTAAATGAAATCCCAGACACATATTCAAAATATAAAACAAGAACATGCAGCAGTATTTTGAAATGCACAAATAATGCTTTCATTAGTGCAGATGCTTCACAGCTGTCAGTCAGTTGAGGATATTTTCAGATTTCCTGCTTTCTTTCCTCTTAAACCTGTTCAGCTTGTTCAGTTTAAGGTTGTACCGTTGATGTAATTCAAGTGAATTTTCAAATTAACATCACATCAGAGGGAATGCAGTTAAGATTTACTGGTTAACTCTTTGGTGAGAATGAATTTGTCTCCTCATCCTCCCCTCTCGCTCTCGCTTCATTTATGATCCAGTGGTACTGAGATAAAATGTCAGCTAGTTGATAAATTATGCAAAAATGTCACCAGGGGAACTTGACGGCTGCATCAACCCTCTGAAGACTTGATTGGTTGGTAGCATACATTTACACTTCAGCATAAACACACACATACAGCACATACCGTACCTATATATGCACACACCGTTTCATGCACGTACACCAGCTGGCAGGACGCAGGATAGTGAAACACACCTCAGGGCGACAGATCCTCTCCCACTGTTGGGAGCCAATAAGCTCCTGCAGTGTGTATTCCTGTATGCTCATCATGATGATTCTTAATGATGAAGTCAGTCTGAATAATGATTCACAGCTGAAGGCTCTCAACATGGCTCCATGTTCAAGGGCAAACAGGTCTTTTGCGTCTTATGAAAATACATGGTGCCTTATTTCTGTTTTCTCTAGTGGTGCAGTAATTTGAATAAATAGTGCGGAAAGAGCCGGTATTTTAGTGTCTTACAAACTACATCCTTTTTTAATAGGTCTGCTCATAGTTCACATTGTAGAAATAAAACGTGCATAATGGAGCTGAAAATTAAACACCACATACATTACATTTACACCATATATTATTATTATTATTATTACTATATATATTGGGGCTCTGATAAGAAGAGAAACAGCAGAATTGTCATAAACGAGAGAGGTAGAGAGTAAATGAAATGAGGCACTGGTGTTAATGAGAACAAAGCAGAGAATCAGGGTAATTTTGAGAGTAAAAGAATAAAATTGTGTTTTCTATGCACAACACAGTACTAACATTTGATAGCATCAAAAGTACTGTGGCTTTAAAAAAAAAACAAGATCTAAGTGCTCATTCAAGACCTCAGTTCAGTTCAGTCTTTATTGGCATGGAAATGTAAATACCTGTTTCATTTACCACTCCATCCAGCTGTTAAAGGCCTTGTATGGCTTGTATGCACTACACGTTTGTACAACAGGGATGTGCATTTCATCTCCTGCACACCACATGCGTGTGCACGTGCATGCTAATAGAGCACAAGATGTGCCTTGTGTGGTCAAAAAGTTCCCAGGGGGCCTTTAATGATGACAGTCATTTAGTTTTGTTTATAAGAGACTGAGGAATGGTTTAACTTGAACACGCTGTTTTTACCCAAGAGAGAATAAATAAGGAAATACCATATTTTTTTTTACCTTTGAAAAAAAAGTGGAAAGTGTATTGAACTGTGAAACCTGTATTGTATATCATACTGAAATGTGAACTGGCTGCACTGTTGCAACCCGAGAGACTTTTTTCACAGCAGACATTTTGATTTGTTGTAACAGGGAAAGTCCAGGTGTAACTGATAACATTATAATTTAAGTGTCTCAGTAAGCAAAGCCAGTGAGCCGGCACACATAATACCAGAGCCCTGTACACCGTTGATTAAATCTGTGCTTTTTTGCTATGAAATGTCAAAATGTCACTCTATAGTCTGAACAAATATTTAAGCATGACCTACATAAAGTTTGGGCATAACTGCTTTGTTGAATCATGAAAGAATAACAGCAACAGCAGTATTACCTGCAGTAATAACAAAGAAATGTTCCCACTTCTTTGTCTTCCTCTGTGTCTTGCTCTGTCTGTCTCTCTTTGTCTTGCCTTCCTCCCTCACCCGCTATCTGCGTTCCCAGGTGGGGAATCCTTCTGGGGAAAACCTTTCAAGGATGAGTTTCGGCCCAACCTGTCCCATACCGGCCGGGGGGTTCTCAGCATGGCAAACTCCGGCCCAAACACCAACAAATCCCAGTTGTAAGAAATGTTTTTTTATAAGCAGTCTTTCCTAAAACTCTGAACAGTTACTCTGTGCTAGAAAGTCAGTCAACAGAGAATTAGCATTTGTTTGTTTTTTTCTGTCTTTTTCTTCTTTTGATTTCTTTGCTGAGGCCCCACAGGCGAATAAGACCAGTAAAATGCAATGCAGGCAGAATAAAATGTTCTATACTGAAAACACAAACAATATTTCTGTATTATGGGCATTTACTTGATGAATTGTTATAATTATATTTAATAAGCACTTTATTTTTGATTATTCCCTTAATACTACACGTATGGTAAAACTGAAACTGTTACAGATTTTTTATTTCCTTTTTAAGCTAATTTTGTCAATGGTACCACATTATTTTACTCCGTTATTTAGCATTTCAAAGTATTTACTGATGTAGTTGTCAAAAAGTTTGACTCCTCCTGTGATTCTGACGTTAACACAACTAATGACAATATAACAACACTGTTGTAATAATATAAAATATTTAAATAAGAAAAGTCCTGCGCTGTAAGTTGATCTGCTGTTTAAGTGTCTGTCGATGTGAAGCTGAGCCAAAGCAGAAGCCCGGCAAAATACTGGCTCTGGAGTTCAGTGACTGTCTGCCAGAGTCCATTTACATATCGCTCAATTTAACAGTTATTTCATTGCTCCAAACAGCTTTTCATTGTACTTGTACAATGCCAATAATGTGATCTATTCGTGATGTTTTACGTATTGGTGTGTATGAATCTGGGTGTGATTCTGCATGTTAACTGTAGTTTGTGTGAAGCTATGTCACCCGTGTTCTTTCAAAAGGGAGACATTAAAGACTAGTCTAATCTATACTGCTTATTAAAAATGGGAGATAGGGGGATGGAAGCTAAAGTAAAGTGTTACCTTCTGCTTTATAGACCTTGTGTGATCTATTAATGTGCTGTTTATTATTGTTTTTGAAGCTTATTCTGTCAATTTAGTAAAACTAAAATGGTTATGTAAATACATGTGACTTCTGTACCCAGTGTAAAAGCAAAGCTCTCTCTTAAATTTCTCGTTTCCAATTCATTTTACATATTCATTTGCTGAACCTTAAATCTTTTGAATATTTTTATACTAATGTTTTGTCGTGTTTGTTCTGTTTTCTCACAGCTTCATCACGTTCCGGTCGTGCACCTACCTCGACAGGAAGCACACGGTGTTTGGAAGGTAAATCTTTGATTGTTTTTAAGTGTGTGTACACTCAATTGTATCTTTATTCATCTTTTTAAATTGACTCCGCTGTGCCTTAGTGACAGTGTTTTGTGTAATTTAGCAGCTGAGACATAAGATTTTGAAAAGTGCCAATTGTGACAGACAGTTGCGTAATGCTCCGAGCCATTTACGCAAACACTTGGGTCAATGCCACATTTTTTTTACTCTCTTTTTATTTCTTCTTTATCTTTCTTGTCCTCTTCCTCTTAGTGTTCTTCCCACTCTCTGTCTCTCTTTGTCACCTTCTCATATTATTCTTTAATACATATTTGGCTCCTCTGGGGCTCCAGACTGTACAAACAGGATTGTGACTTCCAGTCTGACTTCTGGCCAACAGCAGTGAAAAATTTAGTAGATGCTGAATCTAAACTGATGGCTCTTTCTCTCTTTGCTGAGCTGAGCATGATCTTAAATGGCTGTCTTTTTGGAAAAAGCCCTGGCTGTTGTCTAAAAATATTCAGACTGCTTTCAACGGACTGATTCTTCACATAGTCAACACACTTTAAAAGCTTCTGCTTTAACCGGGTGTCCAGCTTTTTATCCTTTCCAGACAGCAGCTGGTGCACATTTAATAGGCCTGCCGGTGTCAGTCCACTTAACCTGCTCCATACATAATGTGAACTCCTTCACAGAGGAAAGTTTTTCTAAAACGTAAATCAGACTGAACTTTTTTTTTTTCATCTGGTTGATAAACCAGGTACTTTTTTATTTATTTTCTTTATTTTTTTTGACTGCTTGATTTTCGTTATTGATCTACATATCATTTGTTTTGCTTTAACAACTGATTACACATTTGGTCCATAAAATATCTGAATATAATGAAAGTACCCATGATAATTTCCCAGAACCTGAGATGATCTCTTCAGATGTCATGTTTTATCCGATCAACAGTCTGAATCCCAAAGATATTTCTTAAGAATTGTATAAAACAGAGAACAGCAGCAAATTCGCTTATTAGATAAACTGGAACCAGCAAATATTTGACACGCAGCCTTTTTGTGTGTGTGTACTTTCTACCTTTTATGATCTATAGTGCATCTGCTGTATTCTGCCTGTATACAGAATCTTTTTTTTGTCTTTTTGGTTGGCATTTTATTTGTTTACTAGAGAACTGAACTGAACAGAGATTTGGTAAATGACATCCAGCAAAAGTCCCCAACTGGACTCAAACCGAGGACATTGCCGTTCATAGTCAGCAGCCTAATAGGTTCCACAGAATCTATTTTGACAAAGTTTTATCCATCCAACTGCATAAAACAGACAAAAATAATTTCATGTGTGGAGCCTGCAACATTTTTGGGTTCAAATATCGTAATAGGTTTTCAGACAGAGCTGTACTAGAAAAAAATCATGTCAATCCTCTTCCTACATGACGTGACCTCCCCTTGTCCTTGTACTCCTCTCATGTGAGAACATTGTAAAGAGCGTTCTTAATCCTCACACAGGTTGTCTTAATGATTTATTTTGGTATGTATTATTGTGTAGTGGAATGAATGTTTATCCCGTTGGCTGGGCCGACGTGTTAATCCTCTCAGAGTACCTTCAAAGGGTAGATGTGCTGCTTTATGTTTGCCAGCTGACTTTTCCCTACAATTTTCAAACCGGGTAATGGGTTGCTTTTTATCTAGTGGTGGCAGGCGATAAGATGATGATGATTACAATGAGAAAATGTAGAGATTTTACCATACAATTTAAACTGTGGCAGCTATGTCTTTAACATTCCTTTTTGTAATAGGCCATTGTAAATACTAGAGCCAGACTGCTTTGAAATTTTTAGTAATCGCTTTCCCTCTTTTTTATCCCAACTGCAGCTGTCCTATCAATAAAAAGTCATAAAACGGCCAAAAAAAGATGTATATTTAATTTAAAAAAAATAATTTTTGCATCAGTGTAAATGATGTAGTACTTTGATTTTTCAGGTGTTTCATTCACTGCCAAAACAGACTTTTCTGCACTGTTATTTTATCCAGCAACAATTTTATTTTCCTCACAATAGATGTCTATCTTTTAACATCAGAGATACAGCAGTCTTGGTAATTAGTGAAATAATATTGCTGCTTTTCTTTTAGCTAGATCTGTGATGAAAGAAAATGTCACTATTTCCAGATCTGGAAACCGCTCGCCGGATCATTTAGGTGTTTAAGTGAATGTGAGATGGGAGTTAATGAGACAAAATGTGTTGCTCGAAGCAAAACTATTGGATGATCATTGGCATGAAAAAAAAAATTGAACCGTGTTAGTTTTGCACTACTAAGTAACCCTAATGTTTTTGTTATTTTACAAGGTTGGTGAGTCACTGAGTGTGGGAGCTCCTCTTCAGGAGAACATGTGGAAGCGGCGCACATGTGGCCTGAGAAGCACCCCCTGCTAGCTGTCGGGTGTACTGTGTGTGCATGTCTTCTCTCTGCACACATGGTAACAAGAGGCCCCCACATAAGCAGCTGGATAAAGACTTTGCAGTTTAAAGAGCAAAGTGAGAGCAACTTCTTAAAGTGCTCTGCACCAGGGGAGTCGCTAACTGATCGCCTCTTGGCCCCCAGCATTTGACAGACTCTATATCCTCGGCGGTTGATTTTTCTACTCTGTTTACACCATGAGGCCAACGTGCTGATAACAGAGGCTATAAACATTTGCTTTTAGCAGCAACTTGTTCTTTTTTGTGTGAGGAATATAATGAGGTGAGCACGGATCCCTCAGCCGCAAAATGATACGCTGAAACATTTCAGGTTGAGATGGCTCAAGGGCACGTCAGCAGGATGGATGGCGTCACAGGGATGTGAACTTAGTTTCACCCTACTCCTCAAAACCACCCCACAGCCCTCTTGTCATGATTGAGCACATCAGTCCCTTCATAGGACATGTAAAAAATATGATATGTTTTGTTGTGAGGGATGTGTTGCCTTTGTTTTGTTCCCTGTCGAAGATCAAAGTGATCTGGGAGCTGTGTCGGGGAGTGCATGTCTCTCTTGCTCTTACATGATATATGGAGGACTTGTCACCGTAATGAATGAAGGATGTTTTGTGTTTTGTTTTTGGTTTTTTTGCAGGATTGTTGGTGGATTTGAGACTCTGACAGCCATGGAGAACGTGGAGAGTGATCCCAAAACAGACAAACCAAAGGTAAGAATTAGTGATGTTTAAAACATAATTTGATTTTACTTTGAAATGTACGATTGTTCTCACTGGAATCCAAAAATAATATGTTTCATTTTACAATTTCGAAAGGTACCCAACACCCCTGTCAAGCACAAATTACAGAGTGAAAGTGCAGCATCAGTTGAAGTTCCTAGATAACTAACATTAATAGCAGCTGAGGAGTACAAGACTCAGCCATTGTGCCCGTTTGACCCTTACATGGATCATCTAAAGGTCAGGTGCCAAGACAAGAAACAAAGCAGGGGCCAGTGAGATCAGATCGAAATGACACTGAGGGGTTACATTCTCTCTTTCTTCTTGAGAAAGGCATTCTGAGTTGCCTTTCTCAAGAAGTTTGTCATGCAAAATTACTGTTTTCAACCTGTGAGCAGAATCTTGAAAGATTTTTTTGAAAGTATCTAATAGTAAAACAAGAAGCCACTACAAGGAACTTTCATATTTTAATGATATTTGAGGTCCCTATGGACAAAAGCATTATGTTTCCATTATAATAACCACAAAATATAATGTCAACTTCTTTTTTAACTAGCTAATGTGCTACTCACTCTAACCTTGCTTGGGGAAATGTATACACGGGCTCATTTAATCCGATCTCAAGGAGAATCTGGCCCAGAGGCACACATTCAGAATAACTGTACAGGAATGTCTTATCATCTTGCAGATGTTCTTGTTCGCTCACATAGGTCATATAGAGGCATCAGTAATAAATTGAGGCTGCTTCATAACCAGCTAAAAACTCCTTGTAGTAGCTTTAATATTTTAGATACCTTATCAATATTCAGGCATTTTATCATTTACAGATGATTTAATAATGACCAGCATAGTTTCTAAGATGAAGTTTTCCTTTGAGTGAACCAAATGCATTTTGAATCCGAATGTTTTCTGTTTGACTCTGTTTTACAGTCGGAGATCAAGATATTAAGTGCGACTGTGTTTGTGGATCCATACGAAGAGGCTGATGCTCAGGTTTGTCTCTTTTCGTGTGTTTGAATGAATACATTTAAGGGCAAAGCACAAGAAACTGTTCACCCTTTTGCAGATGAAAAGCACAGCAGCTTCTGTGAAAACAGCCCTCTACATTCTGTACAATGACGCACAAACATCCAAGTGAAATAAAAGAAGCAATAGATATTTCCGAGTGGAGGTGGGCTGGAAGTGGATTAAAAGGATAAATAGACTTTTTTTTTTCTTTAACTTACACTTATGAAGTAAATGTTGATTGCACAGTGTAATGGCTATAGAATAATGATATCATCTGTGTTTGGATTGGTTCCCTAAAAGCCTCATTTTCACTTTGCAATTCCTTCTGGCACCAGGTCTGATTTTTCCTGAGGAAATGATGTCTCCATTCTAGACTAAATGAATGAGTGAAGTCACACTTTGTCTTCTTTTTCTTACTCCCCCCTCCAGCTCAACGTCAACCGCTGCTTTAGTTTGTGAGAAGCAATATCGTTACTCAGATTATGTTATCATTATGCAATCTACATTACAATGGCTTTTGCCTGTTCCCAAATTAAATATACATTTGTAACAACTTCAATTTAGTCCTTCAGTGAAAAAGCTTCTTTCTTCTCTTGTTTCAAACATGGTGTGATCATTTCCTCACAGAGCTTGGCTCTGAGGAAATCAGAAAGCGATCTGGTTGTCTTTGCACAAACACGTACACAACTTGGAAACGCCGGGAGGTTGGAAAATTGTCTGTTTCCATTTGAAATAACATCAAAATGAAATACTTGTTGAATCACAGCATCACATTAATGCAAAATCCAATTTCAGTATTGCCTTAAAGAAGTTGTTGATTGATTTTAAAAATACAGCAAGAGATGTGAAGGAGATGCATAGATATCTGGGTAAAGACTGTGAAGAAAAATCTCTGCTGGTTGACAAATGTTTGCGCAGCAGTTTATCATCATGACACCCAACTGTAGTGAACCGTGTAGGAGAGATGGTTCTTTTTTATTTGCAGTTCCTCCAGTGTTTTAAGAGTGCAGCAATATGGCCACAGTTACTTCTCTGCTTATCCTAAAATTAACTCGACCTTTGTGATCATTGTCCCACAAAGACAGTCAACCTAGATCTTAATGTCCCAGCTGAATTTGTCAACATGTGAGTAAAGATTACTGAGCATGATTGAGTCCTGTGGTGTGAGTTTGAGCTGCAACGATAAACTTATTAATTGATTAGTTGACAGCTATTAAATTAGAATTAATCACCAACTATTTTGATAATTGATTAATCCTTTTGAGTCCCGATTCTCTGATTTCAGCTTCTGAAATGTGATAGTTTCTCTACTCCCCTATACCAGTAAACTGAATATTTTTGGGTTGTGTACAAAACAAGACATTTGATGATGTCATGTTGGGCTTTGGGAAACACTGATTGACATTTTTCACCATTTTTGACATTGTATGGACTAAACACTGTTAGACTGATCGACAGACTAATCGATAATGATAATAGTCGTTAGTCGCAGCCTGGATGTGAGCACAGCCTCTGTAACCTCTAATGTGGTATGCACAGTCCAGTAGTTGTGGGGATTTAACATGATTTGTGTCTTTCAGATTGCAGCCGAGCGAGAGAAGGAGCTTCAGAAGGAGGAGGAGGAGAGGCAGCAGACCAGCATCGCCCAGAAGAAAGCCAAGGAGGAGCAGGCACCAAAGACCTTCAAAGCAGGCGTAGGGAAATACATCAACCCTGCCACAATGTAAGGACACACACATGCATACTGATTTACTATTCAACAATCTCAACTCTTCCCCCGCTTCTGCTCCCAGCAGTGACTCATCCATAGGCATCAACATGACGTGTATAAAAGCTGGATATGCACAAAAGGAAAGCTAAAGAATATTTATTACTTTACAGACAGAATAGAAAGTTAACCTGGCCTCGACTCAAACTGTATTATTTCCTCTGATTTTAGTGAATTGAGAAACAGTAGTGAATGGACGATAAAACATGATGATAACTTAGCGACACAGGAGTAGAAACATAATGTGTAAAATTGCCAATTATGAAGAAGATTGCCCCTTTTCCCCGTGGGGATACTTCAGGTTTATTATCCAGACTATATTTTTGCTGAGTTTAGGTATATAGAAACATAAGATTATTGCCCCTTTGCCCTATTAAATTCTTAATGGCCACATAAGGTTTTAGTTTTTTGTTATTTTGTTTCGTGTGTAGAATTTGTTTGTAGCATTCCTCCTTGTGTCCCATTTTTATTTATTGAAGTAGAATCTGTTCAGTAAAGAGTAGAAAATAGACACTTTAGACAATGGATAACCCTGTAGCATTTGTGGGAATATTGAAATGACCAAAATCAAGTTCCATTAACAGAACTGAACGTTGTACTTTTGCTAAAGTGCATATTAAGAGATAATTAGGCTCATGATTTTTCTCTCTTTGAGGACATTTTATATTCAGAATTTACCCATCTCCTCCTCCTCCTGTCATCACATCACACTCACATATTTAGATTTATGCAGAGCATGTCAGTACTAATGCTCCCAAATAACAGTCCGTCCATTTTCCCAGACAGTTAAATGTAAAAGTGACGTGTAGGGTGTTTCAGCAGGCACTAATGGTCTTTTCAGGGTTCTGTTCATTTATGCATTTCCAGGATGATTCTGATCATTAGAGAAACTCAGGATGGGAGTGACACTCGAGGTTTATCTGAAATAGTACGGTGCTTTGAAATGTAATATGCATGACTAGAAATCATCTATCGATTAAAATAATACAGTGGAAGATCAGATGTCAGGTTGTGCAAGTACAGTAATTTGAACCTTTGGATCCGGGTTTAAATTGTGGCATGAGATGATTTTTTTTTTTCATAAAAATATAAATGTTATAAAAACACCTTCTAACCCCACATTAAAGAATATTTTTGATTGGATATTTAATTAAAAAAAGAAGAATCTCCACATCTTTTAGCCCATCTTAGCAAAGTGTTGTAGTTTTCATGCTGCACGTCGACTATGATTGCATCTTACCAGCCCTCCCAAATACAATCATAGGCAGCTGTTTACACCAAACAAGCTCAGACAAGCCGAGTGTCGCTGCTTGTTCAGCACGAAACAGCAGAGAGCAGAAGCAAGTAAGTGGCTGCTGAGGAAAGATCAGGCAGCTGAAGGCACAGACACAGATTTCAGGAGCTGATTTTGGTGGATTAGGTGAAGAAATATTTCCAGAATAGATGTTGTGTTTTTCCAATTTGGAGATCTAAATATGAGAATAACATCCAGTGAGGTGAAATTACATAAATGATGTTATGTCTTTTTGGAGAAAACCCTTGCTGTTTTTCTTTGTTTTATATCTTTGTAAACTGTGTATGTCTTTGGTCAAACAAAACAAAACTTCTGGTTGGACTTTAGAAAACTGTGACGGATATTTTTTGTACTATTTCCTGCCAATTTATGGACCATCTGATTAATCGAGAAAATAACCTGCAGATTAATCAATACTGAAAAAGAATCGTCAGTTGAAGCTAAATGTCAGATTCATAGAAATTCATGCATTCTTCTGGGTTCATGTTGATGTCTGAATGAAAATAAACTGGTGCTGTACAGTCTGTTTGAAATAGCGCCTGACTCATGCAAATGTATCCATGACCTTGTCAGACCACGAAGAGATAAGCAAAAATTTTAATGACTTGCCCAGACTCGCTTCTAGTCTCACTTCCTGTTGGAGAAGAAGAATCCTGAAAGGCTTGTATACTGTATTACACAAAAGCACAAACAGCTACATCTACAAAGAGAGAAGAGTTATGAGCGAGAACTCGGGCAAAAGGAAGAACAGATCAGAGAAGCCCACAGTTTGCACAAAACCAGAGGCACACATCTGTGACAGAGCAGCTGATTATGATATTATGTTCTTCTCCCCCAGAAAACGTCCGGCTGCTGAAGATGAAAGCGGGCAGTCCACCAGCGGAGCGGCAGCCAAGAAGTCCAAAGGCAAGACCAGCTTTGGAGACTTCAGCTCCTGGTAGCGCCGACACATTCAGCATTAACCAGTCTGTATTTTTTACGGGCCAGATTGAGCCTGAGCAAAATTGATTTCACACTCATACTTATCTAATTGTCTGTTATTTCTCAGTAGTTTTGTTGTCTTGTGAAACGAGAAATTAAAGTGACTTTTTTTTTCAAAGATAGTGTCATAATCTAATTTTATACACCTTCCTTCAAAGACTCTGTGACTTGATTTTTAAGACGATGTATTGACGATTTTCATGGGATGAAGGAGCAGTATGAAAATATCAGCGCTTATTAGGAGGAAACACTAGTCGCTGCAAAAAGTAATTAATCTTATATTCATCATTCAGGACAGTCAAGACGGAGCAAAAACCATCTGATCAATATCTAGGCTCCTGGACAGTTTAATCAATGTTTGGTCCAGGGCGGTCTAATCAGTATCTGTGAACATGATTAACTCCAGCTAACCCAGGCTGCGGTGTCTCTTTGAAGAGAGGTTTCTAGATATCAGGGTTCATTTTCTCAGGTAAAGAATGACGACATGCAGCAGTTTCAGCTCTTTAGGCGGCTGCTTTGGCTGGACTCCAAAGTGTTTTAATGCATTTGCTTGTCATGTTCCCACAATCGTTTAGCGCCGCGCTCCGCAGGAAGTTAGAGTTATACATTGCATCAAAGTCAAGGTGGCCCACACATAAAATATTCATCTCAAGCTTGGTCGCTTTGTTATCTCCACACTGGTGGTCTGGTTATTTTAGGACACACTCTGGTTCTCTTCACCTAACATAAACCTTTGAATATGTTTTTGTTTTTTCATTCTAACCATTGTGCTTTCCCAAAACCTCTTGTTTGTCTAAATTGACCAAGAAAACCCTCTTTTCTGCAGAGAGCTTCGAGGTTCGATTGTTTCGTCAGGACAAAAGACATGTTCTTGAATGTCTCTGTCTTTCTTAACTCTCATTCAACATCACTGAGCTTTAAAAATGTGACAAGATTACCTGAAAGTGCTTTCAATTCTCCAATTTCAATGAAAGAAATTACACTATTGTTGTTGCTGACTGTGGCAGGTGGGGGTGTGATTGTTGCATGGATTGTTCTCCTGTTTTCAACAGCCACTTTTAGATTCATTGTCTACTGAGCTGGCATCATGCCTTTTTAAAAAATCTAATCTTATCCATGTGCTGGCAGTTTTTGTTCCTGTCCATCCCTTTTTTGCCAGAAGGTATTTTGGAAATGTTACACTGCCACTGTTTTTGCAACTTGGGCAAAAAAGGTCTTTAAACTGTAAAACCTGCAGGTATTTACACAGAGCTGCTATATGACCCAGTAAAACGTTGACTGAGTAAACCTAAGAAAGTAGAAAAACATGAAAATACTGTCTGATGGCGTCTATGGCTTTCAGAGGGGACTAAATCTTTTCTTGTTCATCTTATTTCAGTCAACAAAAATTTAACTTTACAGCCGACATCGGCCTGCTGAGTCTCTTCTGATTAAACAATCATTGACCTTAATTGGTTTAAAACCATCATATTTACAATTTAGTCATTCTCATTGACATGTATTTCTGTTTCTGTTGTCTGACAACTAAATGAGCGTAAAATAGCTGTTTGATTTCAGTTCATAAAATCTATCCGTGAAAGTCGTCTGACAAATGATCAGCTCTGATCAGCAGTTTTGGGCAATAATATATTACTTGGTACTATATTACTGTATTATTATTATTATTATTACCTTATGACGTACGTGTACTTTACTAAACGAAGCATGGAGGGTGAGGGAGGGAGGCATACCTTCCACAGGCGGTGGTCCTTATTTTGAGTTTGTTTGGCTGCATTGAGAGAATATGTGGTGTTGGCCACACTCAGAGAGGTAGACTTGTTTCCACCACAGCCAACATCTGGACAGCTACAACAAAAGCTTTCTGGGTGTTAACAGTTCACTGGATTGGCAGTTCAACTTTTGACAAGGTACAAAACTTATATGGTAATATAATAAGTAACTTAACAAATTACTTTTGATACCAAGTAATAAGTAACTTGCCCAACACTAGTGATCAGCTATATTGACATTTAATGAGTGATAACAGATAAAGTTTGTGGCAACAGAAAGTCGTCCTCTCGGCTCACAGCCACACAGCCTCGACCGTGTTTTCCAAAAGTCTTTTATCCATCCAAACTAAAACACACAGCTTGAGTTTATTGATTTATCCATGCCAGAGACCGTTTTTATTTAGTAATTCAGTGTGAAAAACACTGGCATAGTATGGACGGAAGGCCAAAAGAGAGATTAAGAAAATTAGTTTCAAGTTTAGCTGGCTTACTGTGGATGGGATGTGCGTCATCAGTCATCTGCACCAGAAATATAGTCGGTTAAACTAGTTATTAATATTTTATTAATGTACAACACCAGTCAACTGTCGCATCTAAGATTTTATGCACCCCCTGGCTAGTGGTGTCCCTAAGTGTTTTCTTGTTAAACCAGCGTGGTCTGGCAGTATTTTGATCTAACAAATGCAAATAAGGTTGTGTGTAGGCTGTGTCAGAGTGAACTGCCATATAACCTCTTGCCTCTTGCCAATGTGAAGCCACATTCAGGGTGGGCATGTGGACGTTAACCTGCAAGGAGGGCAGGCTACTGGTGCTAGCACTGATAACGTTAACCACACCTGGCAAAATCACACATAATGCCAGCATTCACTGTTAAATGGATAGATAGATTGGATAAATAGATTAGAAAGAATCCAAATAAATAGAAAGATAGAAAAAGAAACACGCTTCAGCTGCAAGCCATCATCCTCATGGTGATAAGTGTAAGTATCAGTGCTCTTTTGATATTTTTAGCACATTTTAACAATACCACGATAATACTGATAACCGCTTTGTTTTAGTCACTATAATCAGGATATTAAATTGTGAAAATGAATATCTGGAATTAGATGTGTGCTTGCAGAGTTCTTCCAAAAACAAACAAAAAAAATCAGTTTTGTTGAGGTCTGTGTGTTTTGCCAGACACCACAGCAGTATATATTTATTTCATTTGTCAGTGTTCTGGTTTTTGTTTTTGTTTTTTCCCCACTGGATAAGCTTTATTGGAAGTTCACACTGGACTGTATGTGTTGTTATGCGGAGTTTTCGAAGCCCTGAGTATCATAAAAATCTAAACTGGCCACTATGGACGTGAAGTACATTTTCAAACAAACAGCCTGTTTCCTGGAAAGCACAGTTTTATACACCAGAAATGTTTCGTAGAAACACCTAAAATAGCGGGTGTGCAGAGCAGCAAATGTAAAAGCTTTCCTGGTCGGAAAGTTGAATCTGCAATAACAGGCATGTAGCTGCATGAAGCTGTGTGGGATCATTCCTTATAAGATGCTTGTTGCGCTGGCGAAACGGTGGTATTGGAGATAGCACCCTTGTGTCACATAACACATAATTTATTGGATGCTTGGTTATCGCCCTAATGCTGCTCCACTCGAGCCTCATTATTTAGCCGTGCTCTTGGCAGCAGCTGCCAAGCTTTGGGCTTTTACCTGAATGAATACACCCTCGAGTGTCCTCACTGTCTCCCCCGCCCGAGCGAGGTGAAGCTTTGTAAATACAGGAGGTGGAAAATGAAGTTGGCGCCCTCCAAAACTCAAGTTGCAGACCTACACGATTATCCTTTTCACACTATGGAGTGCTAAAACTGAGCCGCGGTGTGATGGGAAGTCGTTCGATCTCCCAACTGTCCTGTCAGCACAGCGGCGTAAAATGACTTCCAGCAGGCTGTAAGTCACTAATTGAATGAATAATTGAGGTCTGTGGTTCTTACAGAGTGCGGGAGTGACAAGCAAACTGTAACTTTAGGCAGTAAGTTGCTCGCATTATGTACTCAAGTGTTAAAACCAAGACGGGACTAAAGATATACTGAGTTAATAGTTTATTAGGTACACCTGCACTGTAGAATCTAATGCAATCCAACACAGCAGCGTTGTAATATATACTGTCTCTGTCATGTTTCTACAACAAAACCTGGAGCACATTTGGGTGGCCAGTGTCCCATACTGAAAACCCATTTGCCCAACAGCCAAGTATCCCGAAAACAAACGCCCATTGCTCTGAAAGTACACACTCTGTCTGCGGTTGTTAGGGGTAGGGCCGGTGTGTTACTGTATGGAGAATGTGTATTTTTGGAGCACTGGGTCTTTGTTTTAAAAATAACAGGCTTTTGGTCCAATGAGACATTTTTCAGACTTTTGAGGTTTTGGAATAATGGAGTCCCCCTGAATTCAAGGTCCACTCGCTTTTTCTAAGCTTTGTGCCGTTTGGAACCTGAGAGGAGCCCACACTGGCACATTGTTGCTGATCTTAAAGACAATTTAATGATTTTTGGGAAATTTAAACCTTGAAAGCAGTAGTTTGACAACAGATTCCTGGATTCAGTGCCGTGGCATTTCCTCCGAAGGACCATTATTCCAAAGCCCCAGTAGTCCAAAAAATGTCCCATTGTACCAAAAAACGATTTTTCCGATAGCCTGTCATCCTGGAAACAAATGTTAGTGGCTCAAAAAATACCCGCTGTGCCTGCACTTGTTAGGTTTACAGTTAGTGTGTTATTGCAGGAAGTGTGTGTATTTTCGGAGCAATGAGCATTTGTTTTTGGGAATAATCATAATAAACAGGCTTTCAGTCTGATGGGACATTTTTTGGACTTTTGGGATTTTGGAATAACGGGCTGTCAGAACAAAAGGCAGTCCTCCAAAATTTCAAAATCCTCCAGCTTTTTTCTGAAGCTTTTGATCACATCTCTTGGTCTCTCTTTGTTAGCGAAGTTAGTTTGCTCAACTGTCTGTATAATCAGAAATGAGTTTGTCTCTCAGCCTCCTTGTGCCATTTGGACCCCAAGACGAAGTCACAGTAGCACCTTTTGTTGATCTTCAGGTACGTTTCTTTATTATGATCTTTTGTGTATTGTATTGTGTATTTGGATATCTGTTTGAGGTTTTAATTCACTGCAGACTGAATGTGTCCATCATCTAACACATGGTGATTTATCTCATCTTATAGTAAATGTTGCACAGCATGGTAAACCAGCGTTTTCATCTCTCTGCAGAATAAAACCTTGCACTACTGCACCCTGAGCATTTCCAGTGTTTAAAAATGAAAGGTTGGTATTTACAATTTATGCAATTATGAACTTTAAACCATGTTTCAAGTTTTAACCTAGTTATTACACCAGTAAATAAACATCAAAAATATATTCTGAGAGAGCAGTGTCTGACCACATCTAATTAACACAGTGCTCAGGTTTACTGTTCAGGCTTAAACTGTAGTTTATAACTAAACAAGCACACAGCTAAATGTGATCTTGTTCAAGCAGAACTCAGCAAATGAATGAAGGAAGTGTAAGTATTTCACAATAAATCAGCCCACACAGAGACTTAAATTGCACCATATGTGATTTTAAAAAATACTAATTTGACCAAATTCATCTGGATACTGCAGTGTCTGTAGGTGCAGTTAAGACAAAGCTTAAATTAGCTAAATTTCACCTAAACACCAAATGCCAGAGAATGTAGTTAATTATTGCATTGAATAAAGATCTAATTTGCACATATGGCCTTTTTTTATTTATTTTTATTTTTTTATTTTTTTCCAATATTTTAGCCTGCTTTTGTTCTTCCTGTCCTGGCCTGTGCAGCCTCATGGCTGTAATTTAAAGGCTGGACTCTTTTGTCCTCTTGTATACAGAAAACAGTGCAGTTTGATTGGATTACCATTTCAAGCACCAGATTTTATTCTGTTTTCACAAACAGATGCAGTTGCTGTGCCTGTCCGGATGTTGTTACTAAGCAAAGTTTGTGTTTGTTTGGGTGTCCATTCTAGGGGCCGATGCTTATACCAATATTAGGAGGTTTAAAAAAGATGATAGCAATATAACAGCCCATATATTTTACATAGAATATAATATACAGAATATATAGTATATACATAAACTTATTTTGCAGTGTACCCTGAAAAGTGGTTACTTGTTAACACTTGTCCAAATTGATATCAGGGCAATGAAAGAATAAACTTTCACCACTATTTTTAATAATCATAATTCGCTATAAATTACAAAACACACACAAATAGAGCAAATTATATGTGTATAAATTAAACCTGAATTTGGAAAATGATCAAATGTACACAAAATGCTGCTTATAAAGGTAACAAAGACTATCTGCATTATGTTCCGTTAGGGAAAAAAAGAGTGCTTATCAAACTTTGTCTGGCATGCCACCCCTTCAGAAGCCAAAAAAAAAGGTTTGCTGGTTCTGGGGTTTCTGTCACTAGACAGTTTTTGTTTTTGGCCAGTCTGAGACTAATAGTTATGCATGTTTGCAAGGTAAAGTTTGACTAGAATAGAGGCCTTACATGATTTTGTCCAGAGCTAAACAAATCCTCTACTCTTTAAAGTTTGCCTATCACATTTAGAGGAGCTGGTAGGTGAATTTTCCAGTTTTTGTCATAAGCTAAGATAACCGCATGTAGGATTTAAGTGGAATCTAGCAGCTTGCAGATCACAAACACATTGTCTCACTCTCCCCTTCTCAGCATGTAGGAGAATGAATGGTGGGGGAGAAACTCGCAAAAAAAAATGCAAAAGACTCTATTTAGACATGGTGGCTTCCATGGGAGACAGCCCGTGCCCTCTGGGCTCATTCTAAGCTAATGGAAACACAACGATTCTTCCTCTCCAGATGATTATTATACACTAATGAAAACATACTTATGAATTTTATATTCCATTTCTGCCTATAAATCCCTGTTAATCTTACACACTGGACCTATAACAGGAAAAGTATGATGGCAGTGTCTATCTGCTCATTAAAAACAAATACTAAGCTCAAAAGATGACAAACTATTCCTTTAAAGTTTATGTTGGGAGAGATCCTGTTTTAACTGTAACAGGAAGACAAGAAATTTGTTTAGCATTTGCCCTCCAGAAAACTTCTAGTTTCAGCAGAGATAAGCTAAGTTTAATAGGCAGGAACAGCTGTCTACAATAAAGGCTGTTATTAGAATCATGTACACAGTTGTTATACGGGATACTCACAATCATTGGTCCTGCTTGGATCCAGTTTTATCTCGTATAAAAGGCCAAGTAGAGGACACAGTCTTCATAAAGTTAAGTCCTCACCCTACCTCTTCAGTGCTGTAATAAAAATTGACCAGAAATCTCTCTGCGTACGTGCATAAACTTGTAATGTGAGTCTGAGCATATCGTCGTCTCTCCGCTCTTCATTCTCACTTTTTATTTCCAGGCCTCCTTTTGAAGTCGGCCATTGAGAATAGATATCAGCAGAGACACTGTAGGGGAAGAGAGTGGGTGTAGTTGTGCCGAGTTAGCAGTCAGCTTCTCACTCCCTATCCAGTTCAATAGCATCTTCCAGATTCTCAGACGTTCTAGGAACATCATTACCCTTTTTTACTGTCACTTTATGTTTTTCTTTGTCCTCATTCTCACTTGTATTTTTATAATTTTACACTGGTGCTGATGCAGCACCATCAGCACTGTATTTTGAGGGGTAGATTTTTTTTAGCCATGTTAGCACCATCGATGTCAGTCAGTCCAACACTTTCTTTATGGTTCCCATAAATGTGGATTAATGTTACAGACTTTTATTGATCCCTTGACTTTTCATCTGCCACTTTATGGTTTCGAGTTAAATGTCTTGACAACTACTGGATCAATCCCTATTTAGTTTGGTACAGACAATCATGTTCCCATCAGGAAAGATTGTAATAACTTTGGCTTTTCACTCAGTGCCACCATTATGTTGATATTTATGTGTCCAACAGAAAATTATCATTTCAAAATGAATGACATTTCTACCAGCCTCACCTGTGCCTTTGTGTTTAGTGCTAAATAACAAATATCAGAATGCTAAGAGGCTGAATTAAATTTTGAACGTAGTAAATATTATACTTGAAACTTGTTAGCATTGAGCTTAAAGTACCACTGTGATAGAGCCCTAGCAGAACCACTAGTACGACTGTAAACTCTTGTTTCATACTTATTTTGAGTAAATAAAAACTTTTTTTTTTATTTAAAAAATTTATCAACTTGTCAAACTTACTAAAATTATCCTAAACTGTGGTATAAAATGTTCCAATTACATCAAGAAATATCTGATTAAATAGGCAGGAAACAGGACTTAGAATCTGACCAAGAATTCCACATCAGCATTTAGTAGTTGTAATTTTTCAGTAATCAATACCTGCTACAAACACATTTCAGTAATTTAAGGGTCAGTATCATTCCCTGATTCAAACAGCCTTTCATTAGACACTAAATTCATTTTCATTTGGACTGTACCACCAGCTTTAAAGGGACAGTCCCCGCCCCCAAAATTAAAAATACATTATTTTCCTCTTACCCGTGGCACTATCTATCCATCTAGATAGTTTTGGTGTGAGTTGTCAAGTTTTGGAGATATCAGCCACAGAGATGTCCACCTTCTCTCTAACATAATGGGGAGATGCCACTAACTCACTTTATGAACTCAAAAGCAACGTCTCTTTCCAGAATTCAGAACCCAGTTGCTCAAAATAATCCACAGACCTTGTTGTGAGCAGTTTCATGTAGGAATTCGTGAGGGTCTATCGTAGGTAACTAGACTTGCTCAGGTTCTTGAAGACGTTTCAGCTCTCATCCAGGAGGCTTCTTCAGTTCTAACTGACTAGTGGGGAGTTGCAGGTATTTAACCTCTGTGGGGTTGTTAACACCTTGAGAGGTGTGTGACTTACGGAACGAGCCCTCCATCAAGTGAAACATTAGTGTCACCTGAGTAAAGGTGTGAGTGGGAGTCGTTAAGGTCTCTTGTGAGCTGTTGACTCACCCTGCCGTCATGGGAGTTATTAGGTTCACATGAGTGTAGATGGGTGTTAATCTGCCTGGGGACTGATCTTAGGACTGCATCGTATGTGGCTGATAGATTGTGTCGTAGACCTCATCCTCTGTTGAGGGATGGTGGTTCCAGGTTAACAAAAATGGCTTCTTTTACTCCTCATTCAAACCATCTGTCTTCCCTGGTCAAAATACATCCTCAAAGGAGTGTCCCCTTGGCCTTGAGGTGTAGGTGATCCGCTGAGTCCTGCCTTGAAGATGTGGCTCTCCTTTGTTGTGCCATGCACTTGTGCAGCGGTTGTTTAGTTTCCCCACACCACAGGTTTTCAGAGCTTTTCCTTCCTCTCAGGGAAGCTCTCAGAACCTGTGGTTAACCAAACTGGGCTTTCATCAAAACAACAGAAAGAGGCGAGGAGAAAAGAAAATAACAACAAAAGGGAAAACATTGTTATTCCATATATGTTGCAGGCGTTTCTGGAAAAACTCAGGAGGATTGTCGACAAACACCGCATCCCTGCGCATTTCAAGCCCAGCAACACCCTGAGGCAAAAACTTGTCCACCCCAAGGACAGAACACCCAGACACAAGCACACACAATGTAGTGAGGAATGCACAGACCTGTACATTCAGAAAACTAAACAACCGCTGCACAGATGACTCATCAAAAACTCACAAGTGACCTTAACGACTCCCACTCACACCTCTACTCAGGTGACCGTAACGGTTCACTTGATGGACAGGTGGGTCCATGAGTCACATACCTCTCAAGGTGTTAACAACCCCACAGAGGGTAAATATCTGGAAGTCCCCACTAGTCAGTTAGAACTGAATAAGCGTCTTAGATAACAGGCGAAACCTCTCATGCTCTTCTTCAAGAAACAGTTGCCTACGATAATCCTCTACAATTTCCATGACCTGGATGACTGAGAGTCTTCACAGACATCTTTCATGTAGGAACTATTTTCTTTCTTCTGAACTGCACCAACCAACCATATCATCGCGCAGAAGGAAGCGTCAATATTACACCTCAGCCAAGGAGGATGCATGACTGTCCACATCCCGCACTGTCACGAGCACGAGCCTCTCATCCATGTGTACATTCACGCTTCCTTCTGCTCAGTGATATGGTTGGCGGGTGTAGTTTGGTAGAAAAGAAATCGTTCCCGCTTGAAACTGCTCACAATGAGGTCTGTGGAGTAACTTGAGTAATCGGGTCATGATATCTGAAGAGGGACATCGCTGTTCAGTCAAATGTATTTTTATTACGCCTGGAGGGGGCTTGTATGTGTGTGTGTGTGCATGACCAATAGACCAACAGCTTGTGCACAGCTTATCTCACATACATCAGCCTGTTTATTTGTGTACACTCAAGACTGTATGCTGAAGGACCACTGTGATTCAGAATTCTTGAAAAACCCTTAAAAACACAGAAATGTTGTTTGAAAAAGTGTTTTCAGCTCCTCCCATTCTTATGAACACAATATCCCAAGAGCGCCATCATGACTGTGATATCTCAGCACCTTTTGAAGGGAATTTCTTTAAATTTGTTGCAAATGGCCGCTCACACTCAAGAATGAGTTCACTCTCAGATTTTGGTGGTCAAAGGTCACTGTGACCTCACAAAACACGTTTTTGGCCATAACATAACATTAATTATGAGAAAAATTTCAAATATCTAAAAGGGGTACTAGCTGTGCATGGGAGTAATTAGTTACATGTAATTAAATTTAAATAACATAAATGTTATTGCTGTCTGTTACAATTACTGAGAATAAATATGTAATTAAGTTACACAAGTCCAGTGCTATCTAAATCCGTTATATTACAGAGAAGGCAGACAGTCTGCAACTCACCGAAAAAATCTGATGCATAAATAGCACTACAGGTAAGAGGAAAAATATGCCTTTTTATTTTTTATTTTTGGGGGTGAAGTGTCATTTAAACTGTGGCTTTAACAGTGAATAACATAATTTCTCTCGGCTATGTGTTTGGCTAAAGAAGCCTGACTTTCATAAAGATGTTCCAAACACACCTCCAACCTTCAGTCTTACCGGCCCCTGAGGGACCTGCTGTCAAGACCAGAGTTCAGGCCTTTTAAATATCTCTGCCTTTTCAAAATTATAAGCATCAGCTGTCTGTCAGTTTTCATCCCACAGGGCAGCCCTCCATTTTACACGCAGCAACCATTTCACTGCGACCGTTCTGAACGTAATAGAGATCACTTGTTACTTTTTAAGACAAGGAAATGAATCACCCATCCTGGAAAAGGAGGTAATCCGTGACTCTCCACACTCCCTTCCTCTCTGCACCACAGCAAGGGCAAAGGGTTTATTTGAGCTACACCCCAGCTGTAGCTTTTTAATCTAAAACATTTATGATGTTACACAGTCCAGAGAGAGATGTTGAAGTGAGCCACAGAAACTCTACACTATCAGAAAAGCTCCTATACAGACACTTTTGTGGATTATGTGCTTGTGACAAATCTCCACTGAGTCATATGCAGAAGCAGTTAAAAGCAATTTAGAGCTTTTAACTGAATATCATAGTGATACATGACAACATGTCACGGCTGTATTAATTCTGCTAATATCCAGTCACATCAAGTGATCAAACTCAAACTGCTTTTTAGGAAAGTTAGCTGGTGCCGCGTGCACATTGAAATCATTTTGGGAAAAAGCTTATGACAAACTCACAAATTAATGCAACAGCAAAATTACGCTGTACAGTACTTTTATTTGTGCAGTAATTTAAAAAAGCATTTAAAGCAGTTGCACTGTTTTAAAAGTCAAAATTCATAGCAAAGCTGTTGTTTCATTACTTAAAATGATGTAATAAATATAAAAATGTCAATTAGATGAAAAATAAGGAGAAAGAAAAAAAGGTTATTATATAATAATCTGCTTACAGTGATTAGTTTGACCCAGACAGATGTGATCATTAGAGGGTTTCACTGAATTATAGAGCCAAAACAAAACTGTCAGAAGGGCAGGATTGAGAGAAAAAAAAGGTGTAATTACAAATGTCTGCTACTTCAGCACCACGGACAGCGCTGTGGATTTATCAATACACAGCACAGTCAGGCTATATTTCAGAGTCATGGTCGGGGCCATAGTTGAGTCTAAGTCAAACCATCATAAGCAGCTTCACTGTGGACTCGTCTCCTAAGTGAACTGTACAGGAACTGCAGTTTGAATTTTTTCGATTACCTTCTCGTTTGTTCTAGTGTGCTTTCAAGTGAAATTCACTTTACTTTTACTAAAAAGCAGACATGGTAAACAAACAGTCTGGATGCTTCGTCTGTGTTGCTAAGCAACAAAGGCAGCCGCTGGCGTCGTGTGTGAATGAGACAATCCGGGCAATTTGATGGCTTTCAAGGGACAACATGAAAGGGTTTGAAATCAACAATGCTGCTTTTCCAAATATGATATTTTGCTGGCTTTTCTTTGTGAAAGGGGCTGCAGGGAAATTATCAAAATGGCCTCTGACTGCTTCTAACATAATTCACCAGACCTTTCCACGAACCAGACACAAGGAGAACAAACGAAATATCGTGATTACTGCAGGAAAATTGGGCAGCTGCAGCAGTAAATAGTAATCAAAAGGGAAATAAGACTAAAAAGAGAAAGCAGCTAATGGAAGTTTTTTTTAAAAGGTCTGTTCACCAAAATTTTTCCCTGAAAAAAAACATTTCCCCCCTTACACCTAGAGGTGTCTGGTGGTTGAGATCTCTGCAGCCATCTCTATACCTTAACAGTGGATGGCATTTGCTTTGTTGCTCCTGTTAAGATGCCAAGAATGGGGATGTCAAAAATAGTGACACAAATTGGCCACAAAAGTGTCAGAAAGCATGGATGGCATGAACAGAGCTGTACAGATTCCTGAAAACTGACTTAGTGTAAAGATATGTCTGATGTCTGCATATTTCTTCGACCATTGTCAAAAATGTTAAAAAGAAGCCTCTGTCTGCTGAAAATACTGTGGGTAGGACAGATGTGTTAGTTGATTGGATTGGGAAACAAATAATAAGGCCTATGAGTACAAGATCAGGCAGAATAATGAAGTGAACCAAGATGGAAACTGACCCTTCCTAAGTCCTGCCCATTTTTGTTCTGTGCTCCAACAGCTAGCCAGTAGAACCTGGTCACAAGATTTGCAAGGCTCTTGTGAGATCTGTAAGCCTATGTGTCCCTTCATTGTTCATGTTGTACAAATAAAATATAATGTGACGACACGGTGGTTGACATCTGGCTAGGTTTAGGAACACAAACACTTGGCTAAGGTGAGGGAAAGATCATACTTTGGGTTAAAATGATCACTCTCGCTCGAGCTTTCGCAAATCTGGGGTTCCCTGAGGGTGGAACCTCGATCAGCTTTTCTACTTTCTTTCTTTTTTTCTTGTACTTAGATATGCTATATGCTAGTCTCAGCTATGTTGAAAAAGACAACTTATTTTTTTTAGCTAACGATTGATGAAATTTAGCTAGCTTGATAGCAGGGGACTTAGGAAAGGTCAAGTCAGGCTAAGAAATGTCATATCCTTAAAGCTGAATTCATATATTTTTGGCCACTTTGGTGCAGGGGAAACAATATGTAAATACAAATATTACATATCCGTGAAGATTCTCGGTCATCCAGGTCATGGTATTCATGAGTTGGCTTCTGGGCTTTGAGGGCTCTTCAGTTCTGAACTGACAGGCAAAACGTCAAGTCCAGTTGCCTACGATAACCATGAACAAACATGACAGATATTATCACCTTTTAAAAAAAGTGTTAGCAAACAGTGGTTTATTTACACACCCAGCAGTTACAAATCAACATTAACATTCATTTAGAGTCATGCTAGAGTACACTCGATAAATGTCCAACAGTAGTTCTCCTTTTAGCTCAGGTTTGGGCTCCACCAACTCCTGAGAAAAATATCTGGCTCTTTAGCTGTCAAATGTTCCACTATGTCCACCAGCCAGTCACTAACATTATCTGCTGTCTGCTGCTGGGTAGCTAGTTATTTCACTGAAGACAAAATGGCATCAACATTGATGCAATAAAGAGAGAGGCAAAGTCACGCAAAGTAACTACTTCTTATCAGGTGCTTATCTCTCTCCTTTGTGTGATTTTGTCAACAAATATGCTGCACATATTTGTTTGTGGGTGTAGAAGGATTATCTGTGCCAAACTGCACAAAAAAAGGCCCTCATCGTGATGAGCCTGGAGGTTAATTGGTTCTATTAGTTCTAAAAGAGGACTGGTAGCAGCTCCAGACGGCTGTAAAACATCTCCGAGCCTGATGTCCGCCCTCACCTGTTCCTTTCAAAGATATAACTGCTAATGTGACAGCCTCCCTTGTTAAGTTGGTGCGTCAGCAGAAGATCTCTGACACTCTGCGTTTGGATACACATCTCTGCTTCAGTCCCGTCCTTCCAATGACATCACTCACTTCCTCTCTCATTGGACAGAGTGCCCGTCAGCCTGACATGCTGACCAATGGCGGCTTGTGTGGCTCCTGGTGGTTCGGCGGAGGGGAGTATGGCAGATGCAGTACTGTAGCCATGGCGACAGTGGATGCTGAATGCTGCCACGACTTTGTGTAGGCAGAGTCTGAATGGGGATGACATCACTCAGGGAGACAGGAGAAAAACAACATCTTCAGTTCCTGTGTCTGTTTTTCTGCCCATGACGATAACACCAAATGTTATTTGGACGCTGATGCAAAACCCAAAGATGTTTGTTTCGCTGGACTAAAATACCTGGAAATGAAATTTGACTCCTTGCAAAGCAGACAGAAACCGTTCATGTCTTTATGATGTAGTGAGTAAAATGATTTAACCAATGACAGTTTATGAAATCCAGTGCTCATAGCTGTTGTTGTGCACTGTAGCCACCCAAACCCAGCATTTATGGCATGAAAGATTGATGATTTTGCCCCAAGTTTTCAGTGTCTTTCCCAGAATTATATTCCTGGAAAAGCTTTGGTTATGTAAATGTGGAATTATACATTATTAAGTACATAGAAATGTTAGAATAACAACATGAACACCGTACAAAATACCAATATAGCCAAACATATTTTAAAATGTCAGAAAAACAATCAATCTAAACATCAAAAATAACAAAAAAATTGTTTTATAACAACTTCAAAATACTTATGAAATGAAATGAAATATTATTTATTGGTATATTCAGGCAATACTTGGAATATGACATTGCTAAACATCCAGATAAATAAATAAAAATGCAGCTGTATGTAGCTGTGGTCAAGGAGGAACCCCACTCAACAAAACTGTCTATTTCTATATTTATATATTTATATCCACCATTTGATAAATGGCCAGTATCAGCCCAGTTACACCAGTATGTAGCTGCTGGTTGTCACTAGTGTTGCTGTTTTCCACAGCACGCACACTTTTGCCATCTCCCAGGTGACAACATGGGGAACAAACACTGTACCACCGTTGTTGTTTGGATGCTGTTCACCTCTTCCTCACTGAATCTCCTCTCATCCCTCCCCCTCTCTGTCTCACCCTCTCCCTCTCTGGCTCTGACTCACCGCTCCGGGGATGAGGGCTGGCCCCTCCTTCAGATGACATCAGAGGGCTTGAAATAGCAGCAGCATTAAAGCTTCCAGTCATGGGAGCCTGCTGCGAGGCCTGCAACCCAGGGCAGCCACTTCCAGCTGAGGGGGAGAGAGAGAGAGCGGGAGGGGCAGCGGGATGGGTGGGGGTGAAAAAAACAAAGTGACAAAAGAGATAATGAAGTGGCGGTAGCAACAAGTCAAAAAGGGGCCAGTGGCTTGACATCCTTGGAGTGCTAATATCACATGCGGAGGGGGTGCAACATGTGAGAGCAGGAATCATGTTCTGTCAAATTAAGAACTGGTGCCTGAATCACTTCCTTAAACCTCAAAGCTGAACATAGTGGGTCTTATGTCTATCATAATAACTTTAACTGACTTTGGAAGATGTTATATTAATTTATGGATTTGTAAAAAAGCCTAACATCCCTAGCAATATGCGCCAAGTTTTCACATAGAGCAGGTCTAGACTGTACTCTTTATAATATTCAGTAATTAATGAGTTTTGGATCTTAAGCTGATTAAGTTTAAGAGAAAAGGCTCTGTGATGGCAGTTGGTACTCATGCTAACTTTCATTGCTAACAAACGAATCTGAAAAAAAAAGTGTGACATCACCAGCAAATTTTAAATTCTATAATATGTGACATTTCAATGTCTGAAAATGTTAAACACGTGTAAGATATTTTGTTGAGTCGTGTACTTACATTATCAGCTGGTTGTTTAAAAGTGAACACAACAACTCCCATGATCCCACATTACTTCACAACATCATCAAACTCCATCTTTTGTTCTTGTTGAT
>JAJHUR010048560.1:140249-153961 GCA_027495735.1 Lutjanus campechanus | reverse complement strand
TCTCATGTTTCTTTGTAGCAGGATGCACCTTGAAACCTTTGAAAACAGTCTTAGTGCCCTCGGAGTATGGCGGAGGATGAAAACTCTAAGTTAGAGGTGAATGATGATTGGTTATGCGGTGGCATGTTGCCATGTCAGCGTTGTGCGACTTGAGCGTGATGTGAGCAGGTATGACAACTGAAGGTCAGAGGTGATAACTTCATTACTGCAGCGTGTTGAATTTAACATCCTGCTTTATATTCTGCGTCTACTTAGAGATTCATGTGTTAGACTGATTAAATGTCAGGTCACCACCATGCAGCCTCTGTAACCCAAAGTTCACACATTTAATGGCTCATTTGAATTGTGCTGTTTCACACGTTTCACACCTTTAGGTTTTTATGGTTGATTTCAGTTGCACATGATCGTGGCACTTGATTACATTTTTTGATCTAAAATCAGTTGGACTTTATGTCAAATGCCGTCTGGATTTGTGTACTTTTTGCTAACAGGCTAAGTGTTTAAAAGCCAGATTATAACCATGATTTAGCCACGATGACAGATTTTAAATTCTACGAACAGCCACACAAAACATGGCAGGTCACCACGGACAGAGAGGAGATTCAAATCTGACTGAGCCTCAGTATGATTATATTGGCCAGGACTTATTTTATGTCTGAAACATTAACAAATATGACGGTGTTTCTGTAGTTTAAGCAGGAATCTAAAGTGAGTGTGTGTGTATACGACTGTAAACATGAGTTGTGTGTATTTTCACAGTCATTTAGGACCACAAGTGCAGATCTCAGTCACATGACTTGGACTCGAGTCACAAATTTCATTACTTTAGACTTGCCTTGACAAAATCAAAAAAAGGCTTAAAACTTGACTTTGAGTTTAATACCAACAACTCGTGACTTCACTTGGACTTAACTTGAAATTCCTTAATACCTACTTCCAAGTCTAATGATAGAAAAGTCTGTTAACAAGTGTGTCAGGAATCATTTAATTTCCTGAATCAGTTAATATTAACTCCATTCATTCTCTTTAAGTAGACACTTAATTCCCCAGATCCGCTTTGTTTGAACCATTCTGACAGCATGCATTAAAGTCGCAGGAGTGAACCATGAAGAACCAACGTTACGTTACTGAGCTCCAGTTGGAAAAAACAATACCAAATATAATATTGTTTGTGTGCAAAGACTAAGCAGAGGTCAACAAAAAACAAATTGCAGCATGCACATCGTGCTGGTTGAAAATTATAGACAGAGACACAACATCCAATTTAGTTCAACATTTCAAGTTGCACAAAGGACGGTAACTTGATCCAGAACGGTTTATGACTTGTAATGGACTAAAAAATTATTAGCCTGGTCAAAATCACTACATCTCAATCTGATGATCAGGTTAAATGATTCTAAAATAAATTACATGAAATTACAATAATATCATTTTTTAACATATTTGTTCTCTTTAACAGTTTATCAAGAAACTGTCCATTTTTGATGGTCCATCACTTCAGCATCCTTATGCAATAAAACATAATAATCATCAGTGTCCTGTTTTTACTCTTCATTTTTACATGTGTAACTTCATTATAAATTGATGTCATTTTTCTTTACTTCTGTGATACTCGTCTGTGATATACTCCTGAGATATTTCTGAAAACAGCACATGCCTGGAGGATAAACTAAGAAAGTCTTTGAACTGTCCTGAGAACACCTTGGTGTGTCTGCTCACTCTAATCTCTCTCTGTCCTGCATTTAACTTGAGAAAATCTGCAACATCACCAGCATCAAATCTTTTAAAGGTGACCCAGAAGCCTCACATTCTGCTGGTGCCCAGCTGTCAAAATGTTTAAAATACAGATAAAGTTTTTTTTCTTCTTCTTCCTGTCAGCTGAGAGTCAGTGAGAGTGGAACAACATTCATGGGATTGACCAATGCCCCATAACAGATGGTGTGTAGCATAAAACATGGCTCGGATTATTGTACTATCTGATCCATATGACCAAGACCTCATTTATTTTATTCTAAACAAATGCTGCAGCTTTTTAAGCTGTACTGCACACCAGCCTCACATATGTGATTCTGCACATACATGAAATATATAATAAATAAATGAAAAATAGACATTATCCTAATCCAATCTCTTTGAATGACTACAAGCAGCTGGTTAACTGAGAGCTGTAAGTAGGGGTGGGCGATATGGCAAAAAGATCATATGACGTTAGGTTTTTTTTTATTTTTATGGCAGGGTAACAATCGTGATTTTATCACAGTTCTTTTTCTTGTGGGTTGTAGAACCATTTTGCAATTTCTGAACAGTAAACAACCAAACTAATTTCCCTATTTAAAAAAAACTACAGTCCTGAAAGAAAATAAGAATAACAGACAATTTTGGCTAAACACCTTTTTTGAACCTTTTTGATTTTAATCTATTTGTGCGTGATCTGTGTAAATTAATTTTTTTTATAATAAACTATAACTGGAGCAGCAACTGTAAACTGATGTTTACAACAGTAGAGTCACTACATAAACTCAATATCTCACTGGAGTCAAATGTAATTTTTTTTCATTTGTCTGCAGAGAGAGAGGAAGGGCTGTTTATCTCATCCAACAGCAAGTTCACAACAATTAAACAAATTTTCACATATGTGGCAAACTAAGTTAAGTGATCAGATAACATACAGACAGTTTACATTTTGGCTTGTTTCAGTTTGCTGTTAGCTGAGCCAGCTAACAGCAGATGATCTCTCTGTAATGGCAGATCAGGACAGGAGGTGTCTTTATGTTACAGACTGTAGACAAATGTATGCGTATGCTGCTGTACAAGTCAAATATTGTTTTTCCCAAAGCCAACAGACTCCTTTGCCAAAAACAGTCATTTTATCTTACAGAACATGGGAGTTGGTGGACTACTGTTGCCTCAATCAATAGGTTACTTTCACATGACGTCACATTGCTGCATCACGAGAGCGCGAAATTCAGATGGAGGGCAGGAAGTGAAGTAGCTTAATTACTGAGGATCTGCCCTCTGAAAAAATGCCCATGTTTTGTTTAGTTTACGGCCGCAATCGTTCTAACCGAGAAAAGGAAAAGGGGTTTTATAGAGTACCAAAGATTGTTGTTCACAAAGGTGAGAAATGTAAAAAGCTCACAGAACAACACCGTAAAAAGTGGATTTTAAACCATAATCACGTGACTGAAACCCAGCTATTAGTTTCTTTGAGTTATTGTGTGACTTCAGTGAAGCTGAACTAACCCTTTAAAACACCAAAGTCACAAAATAGCACAAACTAACGGATTGAGGAGTCTGATGGCTTTGGAGAGAATGGCTTACATAATGACTGTTTCTCCTTGGAAAAGTAATATTACAACACAACACCTGGTGCCAGGAACTAGAAAAACTGTTCAAACGCTCAAAAAGAGAGTTGCAGGGGACCCAGCATAATATTTTTGTCCTGAAGACCCCTAATGCTGTTGTTAGAAATAAAAATATATAAAAGTAAAATGTGTGAATTTTACTTTTCTATTACTTTGTATATGCTTTTATACCTACAGGCCTACGTTCATGGCTTATTCAGGTGAGGTCCACTCATCTTGTGCAGAGCTGCTATAAATATCAGAGACAGACAAAGTTAAAAAGAGAACAAGACAGAGACAGAGACAGAGAGGGAGGACAGAAGCAAACATACTCACTTTAGTGACAAATGTGTCACCTCAGAGCGAAATGTTTAATAGTCAAAATGTCCAATTAGACCTCGTGAGTCGCGTGTGCGCGTGTTTGCGGGCTATATATGTGGGTGCGTTACCTCTCACCAGCTTTACTTGTAAAGAAACTCAGAACCAACATCTGGACTACTCTGGAGCAGCTGGGTGTACTGGAGGGTCTTTGTAGAAAAGAGTCATTTAAAGTGTGTCCTCGAGTCTCGGAGCTGGTTCAGGGGGATCATGGAGGAGTTGGCCCGGGAGAGCATCAGCCTGCTGGCCCGCTCTGCGTCTCACGCTGACCCGCCGCGGCTCGGCTCGTTTGGGGCGGTTTTCATCATGCTGAAGTCTGCGCTCGGAGCCGGACTGCTCAACTTCCCCTGGGCCTTTCAGAAGGCGGGGGGAGTGACCACCGCCGTCAGTGTGGAGCTGGTGAGGAAATCAAACACACACCTGCAAGATTTAGTGACTGCAGGTGTTTGTGCATTGTTTAGAAAAAGGCTGGTTGTGCACATAAAATATTCTGCACATATTTTTAAAATCGAATAGCCTAATCAGAAAGTTTTGAATGCAAAAACCTAAATTTATTGACCTGTATCTTTAATTATGTTGCTACTCAGAGTTTTGGAGGGCTCAGTTTGACTGTTAGCTTGCAGACTGATGTGTATGTATGGAGTGACCACCCCTCTGTCTCTCCATGGTGTGAAAGAGGTTCATCTTTTTCACAGGTGAGTTCTAATGAAGCTTCCAGTTTAGGGGAGGACCTGAACTTTCACTGCACTGACTGACAGAGAAAATGTATGTATGTGTGTGTGTGTGTGTGTGTGTGTGTGTGTGTGTGTGTCATGCACGGATTTAGACTTTCCAAGAATGGACCCAGGGGCCCCAGAGGTCAGAGAGGTCCTAAGAAGGAGCCTTTGTTTGAACAGTTCCATTTTGGAAAGTTTATTTTCTTTTTAACAACGCAGTTATAAGATAAGAAATCCAAACTTAACATAAAAAGTATAAATCACAAAAGTAAAGAAAAGAGGACAAGACAGAAACTGAAAAGAAAAGCTAAATAGATTAAATCCTAAAAAAGACAAACAAAAATTGGGAAGGAGCAACATCTTTTAGAGCACAGCTGCCCGTGGGACATGTTTGGCTCATGCTTTCTTTGTTTTTGGCATTTGACAAACTCATGCTTTTATTCTTCTCATGCACTTTCTGGCAGATAGATGTCTTTCCTTTTAAATGTGTTCTCCTGAAACAAAACATGTTTTTTTGTTTTTTTGTTTTTTGACAATCCTCTCTGCAAATTCATAAAATTATTGTTAAGCAGATTTTATTTCAATTATTTTGAAATGCTATTTTACATTGTAAATGTAAATTTTGAATAAAGTATATGACATTTTAATGTAATGTAATTTTCTATAACATCAACATTTATTTTTTGCCCAAGGCTCTTCATTGAAATTAACATTTGGCCCTTGATAGTAATGAATTTGGGCACCTCTGTCCTAGAAAGTGCACAGTTTAAGATGTACTTTAAAGTGGCCCACATGTGATCAGTGGCAAAATGGCCCTGCGCTGTTTATTTCTTTTCTTTCAAGAACATGCACCCAATGTCCTCTGCAAAGTCCTCTGCAGTGGCTCTGGGTTCAATTCTAGCCTGGGGCCCTTTGCTCCAAAGCTGTTTTATCACAAATAAAGGTATAATAGAAAAGAAAACTGTAATATGTTTTTTTTTATTCTTAATTATTTAGGGCAAATAATGGTAAGTATTGATCAGTTAATTTAGAAAATAATCCCCAGATTAATAAATAAGGAAAGAAATCTAGAGCTACTAGAGTTTCGGCTCTTAGAAGAATTTAAACAGCCTCTCTTCATCTCCTGTATGAACATGTCCTGAAACTCAGGTGCACTTTCCAATCAATATCACTACAATACAGTTGTGGTTCACAAGTAAAATATCACAGAAAAGTTGCAAAATGAGTTATAAAGTTATACATTTCTGGTGGGAGTACGGGGACCACGTTGTCTAATAATCCATCCCTGGTGTGTGTTTGTATGTAAATGAGGACTAAGTGTGAGTTCCGCTTCTGGTGTCCCTGCAGGTGTCCCTGGTCTTCCTCATCAGCGGTTTGGTGATCCTTGGATACGCCTCGTCAGTGAGCAGACAGAAGACGTATCAGGACGTGGTGAGGGAGGTGTGTGGACAAGCTGTGGGTCAACTCTGTGAAGTCTGTTTCTGCTTCAACCTCTTCATGATATGCGTGGCCTTCCTGGTGGTGGTGCAGGACCAGCTGGAGAAACGTAAGAGCTGAATTAAGTCATGTTTTCACTTTGCTGGTTCCCTCATTACTTAAAGGTTCCCACCTTTGTTTACCCCTTTATCTCTGTGCTGAAAATATTAACATTAGTGTAATGGACAGATTATCATTATCAACGGGTATGTGGTCTGTCTGAGGCGCCTCTGTAGGGGGCCTCTTTTAGGGGTTAAGACAGCGGCCATAAACCACAGTGGCTTCAGACAGATCTTTGGCTGCTCAAACTAATCAGAATGAGTTTATGTCACAGTATGAAGCAGAAGTGTTCATTTAGTGGCCTTTTATTATATTCAAAATTCCAGCTGTGTCTGAATGAAAACTAGTGCAGAGACTGAAGTTTGTGAAAAGCATTAAAATTAGTTCCCTCAAAAGACCGTAGAACTTAATTTACACAAACATTTCCTCTTGCCTGACATAGACAGTCATGTTAATTGTAAACTGTTTTTAGCTGAAAGTGGGATTGTTTCAACAGTAGATTAATAAGTTCCAGTCAGCACCTTCAGACCTGTCTCGACTGTTAGCTAGCAGCTAGTAAGCTCATGTCTCATAATGGGCAAGTGTCAATTTTAGCAAAAGCATAATTCAACAAACTAATTGGTTAAGTGATCCATCCATTTTATGTCGCTTTTATGGGTCCAGGTCGCATTAATTTGATTAATTATATCATTAGGAGTTATTCTATTGGATCTGATATAATGATAAACAATTCCAGGCTATATTGTCCCTTCTGGCTTTCCATCGTGCTTTCATAATCTTGATGGTACAACCATGAGGTCTACGTCATCTTAAAAGTTTCTTATGAAGTCTTAAACTTAACTAGGTGAACCCTGCAGAAACGCTGGTCCAAGAGACAGGGAACTCATTGAATAAAGGTTTTTATCTGAAGGTTTGTAGATTACATTAAAAAAACAAAAACTAGGACAGCACTTCCATTTTGACAGATTATTGTCACATTGATGTTTTGGGCCAGATGCCCTTATTCAGCGAATGTAATGGCCGGTTCACAATGAATATGGGGTTAATTATAGAGGACAGCAACCAACACAACAAATAACATCCCAACAGGGGGAGCCACAACCTTTCAGGCACAGAATCACTTAATATAGGATACTGGGTAGGGCTGCATGAGTCTTGCTAAAATGTGAATCTCAGTTTTTCTCCCAAATTACTGAGATCACAGTTTTCTCACATGATTCGTGCTTTTTTTTTTCAACAGAAACATTTATTGCACCCTCAGACACTCAAGAAAGTCTCTGAGATGTTGGCTGAGGGCTTTAAACAGGCGGCATAAAAATATGTCAAAGCGCTGGACTTAAATTTAAAAGTCTCCTCTAGCAAAAAAATCCCTCAAGTCTCTGTTCCTCTCTCACCTTATAATACTTAATCAAAGTGATTAACTTAAATGCTGCTGAACATAAAAAATAGAACGACAATGCACTGAATAATGTTTGTGTCTGGAATTTTGTGATATGGTTTGTTTGTCCGATCAGACTGAATGAATTTTCATTGTTTAGAAGTGAGGTAACATGTATGTAAGTAAAGTCAAGATCATGATTTTTTTTTTTAATTTTTTTTTTTACAATTAATTGTACAGCCCTAATACTGAGGCATGACAAAACTGAAGAGACAAATCACATAATATATCCATTTTTTAGGAAACATACCAATGACATCTCCTCATTCATTTCATTGGGAATGCGGGTATCAAGGAAGTGATTGTAGAGTTTGTAGATTACATTGTGAAAACAGGTGCATCTCCTTCAAACATACATCTCCAACCTATTCCATGTTACACTGTCAAAGACTTGCTTTGATCCTCTGCAACAAATCTCTGTTAACGAGCAGTGTTGTCCCTAAACTTGTCCACATGAGCACTAAACAAACTTTCTGGCACCATCACCTGTGGGAAAAAATGAAGTTACTGGTCCTGTAGCCAAACCTGCTAATAATTCACATCTAAATAAACATAGTTTGATGTTTGATCTATGAGTTAGCTGAACTTATGACAGGCTCTTCCCATTAGAAATATACATTAAGGTGTACACAACATCCTTATTGTTGGTGATGTTTTATACCAGCTGTTAATCATCATGAAACACGTCTTTGCTTGGTTTCTACAGTGTTTGGATGTTTTTATTTTATCAAGGTACCCAGCTGAGTTTGTGGTCAATTTAGCAGCCATTTCCAATATCAAAAAATTAATCTCTTTCAGACCACGAATCAGCTGCACTTTAATTTTCATTTTAGCTAGCCTCAGGGTAAACATGTGACTGCCAGGAGTAATGCATCTCTTTTTTCATTTTTCCCTTTGTCATTTTGTCCATCTGAAACCCTTCAAATCCTTTTAATGTTTTTGCTCTGTTCCAATTTTAAACAGAGCATTTGATTGGATTTATAAATTCACCCCTCCCCAAAAAATCCATTTGATCAGAGATTCTGCACAGAGCTGCACTGTGCAGACAGACGGAGCACTTAGTGAGATATCTTCAAGGACAAAGTGCTTAAAACACACTCACAGGAATGACTTCATTAATGTTCATACACCAAAATAAAAGCATTTATCTCACAATTGAAAAGTCACAAACCAGCAAGATGCAAAATGTAAATGAATCTTTTAATGTTCATTTTGATTCTGGCTTCTTCTTCTCCAGTGTGTGTTTCTTTATATGAGACGGTGACTGGCTCCACTGAGGGAGAGATGCCGTATCACTGGTACACCGACCAGCGATTTGCCCTCTTCATCATGTGCCTCGTCATCATCCTCCCTCTGTCCATCCCAAAAGAAATTGGCATCCAGAAATACACGAGGTATCCAGCATGTGTCTGTGGTCAGAGTGACATCCAGCTTTTATTACATAATTTAACTGTTTTCTCCTCATTTTAGTGTGTTGGGGACACTGGCTGCTTCGTATCTGTGTGTGGCAGTGATCGTCAAATATTACCTGATGGAGAGCCACACAGTTATAATAACTCCAGAGCACAGCCAAGGGTCAGTAACACTGTTTTGAAAGGATACATATGTGTATTTTTCATCAGCTTCTCATCTTATACAGCTGTCGTTTTGTGCACATCAATAAATGTGTGTGTTGTGTGTTTTTCAGTGTCAGTTCGTGGGCTTCAATGTTCAGTGTCGTGCCGACCATCTGCTTTGGCTTCCAGGTAAAATCAACTTCAGGATGGTTTGTAGGTCTTGAAGTAGTCAGTATAATATGCAGCTTTTTAATATGGAGTCAATTAGGAGCATTAGGAAATAATTTTCAATCGTAAGTGATGTTTTTATCTGAATGCAAACAGCATCAGAGGTGTTTGCTCACCTCCTCGTATTTCTGTCATAATATAAAGGTAAAGGTCAAGTTCTAGTGACATATACAACCACACAAAGTACAATTATACAGTCAGATTCAGTCTCTGCATCCAGCCCATCCTAGTATCAGGACCAGCTCCAGTTGTAAGCCAGCGCCTTGGTCAGGGGTAGTCGCAGAAACCAGAGCAAACCCATGCAAACTCCACATGGAAAGACTGCGTCCAGACCAGGATTCACAGCCATCTTGCTGTGAGGTGAACGAACTAAACTCCACATCATCACTGTTAAACTGATAGCTTTTCACTAACAGACCCCTAACCCCAGAATATTTGTCTGATGAATGCAAAGGCCTAACCAAGAAATGCAAAGTAAATCTCCAAAATGAAATGCAAATGAGACCCTGTCTCATCTAGAAGGCATCCTCTCGCTCTCTCTCCAATCTTTCTGTCTCTCTACAATGTTGACCATCAAAAAAAGAGTGTACTTTACATCCCAACTTTAAACGCTGACCTATAAGAAAATTTCCTCTTGTGAAGTCATTAATAAGTGTGTCATTCAGATGGACTTTTCGTGTGAACTGTAAACCTCACCTGGAGGCTCCATTAGTGCATACTTGTACATGAAAGCAATATGTTGATTTTGAGGGAATATTTTCCACTTACTCAGATGGATGCTTTTTTAATCTATCTGCTTGCACCCTGAGGGAATCTTTAATGTGAGCTTAGCTGAGGTTAGCGAGATAAGCAGCAGACAAGCATTTAAACATTATGCAAAGATGCAAGATGTGTTGAAATTTATTGATTTGCATGGATGTTATTTTCACAATAAATTAAATAAAATTCTGTTAAACTCTGACCAAGTCCTGTTTACATAAACAAATTGTTTTCTTTAGCTTGTAGAACCTTAATAGATTAATATTCCTATGGATATTCATGTATTGAGGCAAGCTAAGTTAATCTGTGTTTAAGATACACTCAAACTACAAAAAGCAGCTATGACTTTGTGGGAAATACAGATGAAAAACAACAAAAGTAACTTCATGGTGTGCCTGTGTGTGTCTGCAGTGCCATGAAGCCTGTATAGCGATCTACAGCAGCATGGAGAACCAGAAGCTCTCCCACTGGGTGATCATCTCTGTGCTCTCCATGTTTTTCTGTTTACTGATCTACACTCTAACTGGTGAGTTCACCTCTGAATGATCGACCTCAGTGCATCATGTGTTTACCTGAAAGCTGCCAATCACATCCACTGTCTCCGTCTCCAGGTGTGTACGGCTTCATGACGTTTGGACGAGACGTCGCCTCAGACATTCTGATGTCCTATCCAGGAAATGATGTGGTCATGATCATTTCCAGACTGCTTTTTGGAATATCAATTATCACCATCTATCCTATTATTCTTCTCCTGGGAAGGTGAGCAATGCCAGAGTTTGTTTGCGCTGTTTGAGTTTATGTTTTAACATCTAACATGCTGTGTGTGTGTGACAGATCTGTCATCCTGAACCTGATGCTGCGTATTCAGAGACGTCGTCGGGGAATTGTCACTCATTCGTTTGAGAGTCGCTGCAGAGTCGTTCTCACTGTGATCTGGATCACCATCACTCTGCTCATCGCCATGTTCGTCCCTGACATGAGCGAGGTCATCAGTGTCATCGGAGGAATCAGCGCCTTCTTCATCTTTATTTTTCCCGGTAAATAAACAACCTTAACTTTAATATATATGTATATGTATGGTCATAGCTTTACAGTATATTTATACATGGTGTGTTATGTTATGTCTTATTATGAGCTTGTCAGTCATCAGTAAATCACTTTGAATTGGACCAACTTGTACTGTATGCAAGGTGCTTTACACATAAAGTTTGGTTGATAGCCATGACTCAGTAAGGTAACTTTGTGCTCGTACATTTCAGGTCTTTGCTTAGTCTTCACAATGCAAACTGAACCTGTGAATCCAAGAGCCAGGTGAGTGTGAACTTTTTATTTATTCAAATCCAAGACAGAGTTCAACTGGTACACCTGCAATTAATGAATTCCAGAGAGTAATTTCACAGACGGTCAGCTGAACGTACAAAAATGTATAATTTCTATTTAGCCAAACACACACAGAACATAAGTTCAAAGTTTTAGATTATTATTTCCATTTTAACTACAATTTGCAGTAGTTGGGTGGTAGTTACACCACTACATACACAACATACTCAACATACATATTCATAATACTCTTATGATATTTTTTGCCATTTAATATGGAACAGTGCCACAGTTCATTGTCATTTCATGACAATCACCTGTGCTGACCAAGATGTGCAATTCAATACCCCGAATGCAAGAAATTGCCCCGTCCTCTCCTAAAATCACGTTCTCAGGCTTTCTAAGGGAGGGCTGGCCCACTCAGGTCAGGAAATTACAAACCTGTATGAAAAAAAAAATATTTAAGAGTTAAACCCCAAGAAGTCAATGAGTCATACAGACAAAACAGACAAAAGTGTTGCAACTTATCAGTCCACAGAAATCTGCTATAATTACTAATTACCAGGCAGATCCATAAAGTCCTTTTAGAGTCTGCCTGGCATCGTGAGGGAAAAAAAGTGAAGTGAAATGACTTTCTAGAAATAAAAATTAAAGCGTTTATGGGCCTTAATTTAGATATAATGATATAATATAATATAATGATAGATATAATGTAGATTTAATCCATCTGGTTATAACATGAGGACGTTTTAATAAAGGAAATTCTGATTAATTATAATCAATTATTGTGAAGCAGCAGATTCATATTGTTGCCAAATAACTTGCTGTTAAACACCATCTGTACTGGCGATTCTCTTGATGTCCCTGATGTTCTTCTCTGCAGGGTGATTTTAACAGTTTGGGGAGTCATGACCATTGTAGTCGGAGCCTTCATCTTTGGACAGAGCACAACCATCGCCATCATGGAGCTTCTCAACAAATTCTGAGCTTCACACGAGTACCACAGCAGCAGCTGCCTCACTGTGACTTCTGAGCGGTTTGTGACGCTCAGCTCTTTTGCACAACTGAAAGTTGCTTTTGTAAAGGTGTTTTTAAATTGTATATATAATTCTTGTCATGCTGGATATAAAATATATTTACTGTAAGAGTGCAAGAGTTGTGTCATGCATACACAAGAATGGACAATTGTATAATGTCATAATGCAGTGTTAGGTATTTAATTGTTAAGTATGCGCAGAAAAATGTTAATGTTTGAATGTATGAATCTGTTTCATTTGATATGCCAATAATATGCTATATTAAAAGAGAAATCAAAAAGTGTTGCCCTTGAGTCTTCATTTGTACTTGTAAACAAAGCCAGGGGGCAGTATTGGACTACTGAAGTATTATTTATTTATTAATTCATCACTTCATACATGAGTGGAAGTGCATACTGGCAACACAGATAACAGAAAAACAGATGTTATCATTGTTATTATGGTTCCAGGGACAATTCTGACAAGAGAGTGCCACAGTTAAATCAACTAAACAAGACAATACTCTTGTTATGTAAACAGATGGATTTTATGCCCTTGGAATCCATGTTTACATCTACCAGGTAATAATATAAGTCAATGATATATTTTTTTCTTTTAAGTACATGATTGTTATCCTTCCTTTGCATTTTTCCATCCTCTGTCTCCACTGACCCTCACATGGCCTGAATCATATGAGTGATATAAATCTGCAGCTTTCATTGAGCACAGATTGATGGCTGAGCTATGCTGAATATCACTGTTTATTGTTTATTGACTTTGAGCTTAAATGAGTTATGGCACACTGCCTGTGAGCGTGCACGTGCTCACACATATGTGTACGTGTACGAGTGAGTAATGATTTACATTAAACCCAGAAAATGGGTGCCGTGTATGTGCCTGGAGGGATCTGCTTAAAAAAGAGCATATCAGCCAACTTCACATACTTATCTGAACACACACACACACACGCACGCACACACACACACACACACACACACACACACACACACACACACACACACACACACACACACACACACATAATGAACAAGACCTTCATTCAAAAATAGACCATCTATAAACACACAGAGGCTCCTTATCGACGCCTGAGTTATGTAATGGGTTTATTTCATCTCGTGCAGCGTGACTGTCCTCAAGGGAAAACCTCAAAATGTTATACTCTACTTGTGTTCAGCTCACAGGATTATATTTCAACCTGCTGGCCAAATGACTAAATCCACTAAATGCAGAAAAAAAAATCTCACAAGTCACAAATTCTGTCTTGACAGCCACAGTGTCCACCAGCTGACAGATTTGCAAAGGCAACTCAACAGTCCTGGAAAATACAACTAGCACCTGACATAACACTTCAGCCCCCCCCCCCCCCCCCCCCCCCCCCCCCCCCCCCCCCAACCCCCCAC
>JAJHUR010048560.1:37006-132678 GCA_027495735.1 Lutjanus campechanus | reverse complement strand
ATGAGCAGCATATGCGATCTCTGTGAAGTATATCAGAGGGGGAGAAAAGTGAATGCTGAGATACAAACAGTAAGTAAACCACCGTCAAATGTAGCACCAAAGCACAATGTTTCAAAAGTCAGTTCTCATCAGCTCACACTCTAAAGAGCTCTAATAATTATATAACATGATGACACAGATCAGTTCACCGTGGATAATCTGGGTGGAAAGATGCACATACAAGCAAATCCAGTAGAATAGATGATCATACAGTTTATTTATAGACTCAAATTCTTCTCAATTTACCCATAAACTGAGAGTTAGAATACTTCAACTCTTACCCCTCACCTCTTTTTGGTATATAAATATTATCATTTGTCAGAAAAATGCCACATAGCCATAGTATTGGAGTCATTATCATGGTGCATTAATGTACGTGCTGAATCAGAGTGTAAAAGAGACATAATAATCGTACACAAACAGTGAATGAACTAGTAAAGCACTAAGAAAATCTTTTAAGAGACATTCTGTTTTAGTGCAGATAATAAGTCAGTGAATTGGGTTTATTGTTTGTGTTTATATATAAAGTTCATACTTAAATTCTCACACCCAATCAACTTCCCCTCTTACAATTTGATATCAATGTTTTCAAAAAATGTATTTCTATATGCAAGATAAGTTTTTATTTTAACAGATCCACAGGTTGATTCCTTAATTAATAATGATTATGCCTTTTAAAATGATAAATGAAAAATATGAATGTAAAATAAACCTTCAAACTTTTTTTCTAATTATTTTACATTATTTAGAGACAAGTCATTAATACACCATTTGGAATAGTTGTTTTTTTTTCTCCTTGCACATTTGAACACTTGAAATGATAAAAGTCAAAGTAATACTCCTTTAAAAGAAGCCCCGCCCTCTCTTTGATGCGCATGCGCGGTGATGTTGTGAGTCACGTGAAAGTGTGCTTCGGTTCCTTGGCAGTAGCTTCAGTCCGGTGAGTTTGTGTCCAGTGTTTTCAGGATGTGTGTGTCTTTTACAGGCCGACAGCTCCTCGGACTGAACTCTGAGACGGAGACATCAGTGTGAAAGTCTCCAGACGGTTCAGAGTGTCAGAAAACTCATCATTTCTGCGGGGTTCAGGAGACACAACTCGGCCATTAGCACCGAGCTGCAGGAAGCGTCCCATCCAGCCTCAACAGAAACTTTCATGCTACACAGTTTGTGTTGTTGACGGATAACATTTTTCATGTCACTGTCCTTACAGCCCCAAACATGCAGCAGCACCGTGGTGGTTTGCTTTAACACAGCAGTTAACGACATAATTTAAGGCATCGCGTCTTTAATTCTGTTTCAGGTTTTGAGAGGAGCTCAAAGTTTTTCCTGCAATCCAAGCAGGAAATATTTATCACACCGGATTTGTACTACATTGCTGCATTGATTTGTACCACATATTGAATACATCCAGTCCAGGAGAAAAGCAGACCAGCTCCTAATGTTGACAGAATTCCTTTCTTTAAGCATCCCATATGTTATATATATATTATTCTACTCCATCACATTTTGGAAGCCAATATTGCACTTTTTACTTTCCATATTAAGATTATTAATGCAAAAATAAATCGTCTAACAAATTATTATGTATTATTTAAATTGTCACAGCACCAAAATTTTAAACTTTAAAAGAATACTAGTAATATAATGTGTTAAAGGTATTGCTACTTAGTTGTTCAACAGAGAGAAATGATGTACTTTTTTTTTTTTAACCTTACAATGAGTAGTTAATATCTACAGAGGACACAGTTCCTCTTCCCGGGTGGGGGGCTGCCATGTTCAATCACCAAGTTTCAACAGTAGCCCATAGCGGACAAACCAAACACAAGCTCTGGATATGATTTTTCACAGTTTTCACTGGTTTCCACAGCCGCCGTAGGTTCTCCTACATATGTGGAAGTGGAGAGTGAGGCATATTGTTTGTGCAACCTGCAACCTCACTGCTAGACCACTAAATCGTACACACATTGGTCCTTTCAGATTTTATTTTATTATCACTCAGTGATATTGCTATTCTCTATTTGAATACACTCTTGAACACCATTAATTGATTATTTCAATTAGTTTTCTGTTGCCTGATTGTTTTAACTCCCTGGTTTTACTGTAGCTGGTAAGCATGTAACTAATGCTAAGCTAGTGTTCATTTGTGAGTATGTGTTTACTTTAAGCCTGTATTTACCACAGCTGCTGCTACACATACAGCTAAGTCTGTCTCAGAAATTCTCACAGCACATCTGAGATGATACATTCAGACCTAATTAAGATAATTAATAATTAATTATCAATGTATAACTTTATCTCACATCTCTTTATCACCTTCCTAAATCTCTTGTATGGCTCAAACATTAACATCAGGCTGGTTTTCTTGCTAGTTTATTTTAACAGCAGCAGAACGACTCACAAACAGCACAGCGCAGATGATTTTCATGCACACAAGCAGTGTTTAACAAAGTGATTTATGAGGAATAATTGATGAATGTGCTGCCATTAGCTATACACCATATACAGTGTTGCCATTCATCAGTGAGTCACTGCAGCCTAATCAAGAAATGACCCAGAAATACGCTCTCCTGCCCAGTGTTGTCATCTAAATCATGTGCACAAGAGCAGAGGATTAGCTCTGGGCTTAATTTGATTCTGACTGTAAATTTTTCTTTCTGTCACGAATTGGAAATTGCTCAATAATTACATGAACTGTTAAAACTTATTTTTAGCTCACCCTGATGGTCCAGTAAAAGGTCATTATGGCCATCAGAATTACCAGAATATAGTTTGTGAAGACCACCATACTGTGATTAACACACAACACTGCTGTCTTGGGACCACGTATCTCCAGATGTGATGATTTTTAATTTCTCAGAAAAATTGAAATAAGGTTCATGGTTTAAATCATTTAAAATGGGGCTGCAACTAATGATTATTCTCAGTAGGGCTACACTATTAATCAAAGTATTATCGATGTCGCAATATGGCTAAGTGCAATATCCGAATCGCAGAAGCTGCTATTTTTTGAGAATTGAGTGACAAAACAGCATTATAATGAAGTATTGTAGTGCTGCAGAGATGCCCTGGCCTTCAAATCTTGTTCTCCAGATATACGTGTGTATGTATGTTGTGGGTTTGTTTGTACAGATCCCAACAAATGTCACATCATCATGATTTTGATAGTTTTTTTCCCATGAGAATTGCAATTAAAAAATGATCATTCCCACTATCCTGAATCACATCACAATTGCAATATCTGTCAAAAATAATCACAGTATGTTTTTATTTTTAACATATTGTACACTTCTAATTTTCATTATTGATTAATCTTATTATTATTTTCATTATCAGCTGATTTATCTTTTAGTTGAAAAAGTGAGAGCCCAGAGTGACGTCTTCAGATTGCTTCTTTTGTTAAAAAAAAGAAAAACAGTCGAAAATTGAAAACTCTTAATTTACCATAATAAAACAAAAGCAGCAAACCCTCACACGTAAGAAGCTGGAATCAACAAATGTTTGATATTTTTGCTTGAAAGAGTGACTAAAATGATTAATTGATCATCAAAATATTTGTCAAATAATTTTCTTTTGTTTGATTGATTGATTATAGACTAATTATTGCAGCTCTAATTTAAAAACTTACTGAGTATCTGAAAAATGTATTGCCACCAGGGGTGTCCCAATTTCTATATTATTTTGAAAATGGATTTAAATGAGCTTCCAGTTTCCATAATCAAAATCAAAAGCCAGAACTGACAACTCTACCAGAAACACTTCAGAGACGACACAGTGTAGCTTTACGGCTGTTATATCACACTTCATACCATGTAGACCATCTTTTTAAAGCTGAAGAGATCTTTACAAAACAAGAAAATGGATAGACAAACAACAGCAAAGCCATCAGTGTAAAAAAAAAAAGAAAAAAAAAGGTTAAAATAGGAGAAATGGAATCGTGACTTTAAAATCAAAAGTCATATTGAATCATTGATGTGGAAAATCATGATGCCCCAAAATGTCAGAAAGCTGAAAACTGGGCTGCTGTCATGAAAAGTTGACCGTTTGGAAATTTGCGGTTTTCAGAGTGCAGCAACAAAATCTGTAAAATAACTTGGACCCTCATGCAGTCATCATATGAAAATGATAATATGCCAGTGTTGAGCATATTTTGTTATTCTCAAGTCATATTGAAGAGACTGTGTGTTTAGTAGTGATGTAGAAAATCTCATGTTATTCTGAGTGAGTAACGCCCCGGTCTGGTGAGGTAATCACCAGTATTTACAGTCCGCCCTGTGGCCTGAGGGCACCACATCACAATGAATGAGTCGACATTAGTAATTCAACACCACTCATGCATGTAGAGAAAAAGGGTTGCAGAGCTCAGCCTCACTTTATTTCACTGTGAAATGCACTGTGTGCAGATTTTTTTTTTTTTTTATTAAGATTGGCTCTACCTGTGCTGTGCCATGGAAGCAGGTCACATAAACACTGAACAGTCTGGTGGATGATATCAGAACAGAAAGTGGATGATAATAAATAATGATGATAAATAATTTCTAACTCGTCTTGTTGCTCTGCTACAACAGGTGTAGAGGATGAGCTCAGGCAATGGGACCAGGAGGAAGGTTGGCAAGCTGCAGCACTTCAACAACATGGTGACGTTTGACCCTGAAACACAGACTGAGATTCAAAGTCTTTTTAATAAAGTTAGAACCTATGTGAAACCATCTGATGGCGAGTGGTGCATTCCCAACCCAAATGTTGCTCTCAGACACTCTGTGGAGGAGCACTGCCAGCTGCAGGCCCTGAAGGTGTCGCTGAACGCTGTGAAGAACCAGCTCAGTGACAAGAACGTCCAAGTCTGGCATCAGCACACTAACTCCACCAATCGAGCCGGGAAGGTGATCGCTGCCGTGCGTTCTGCTGCCAACGCGGAGATCTGCACTCAGGCCTGGTGCAAGTTCTTCGAGATCCTGAGAACATTTAATATCCTTCCAGATGAAGCTCTTCAGAATGGCGAGCTGAACACGGTCCACCTGTGTGAAGCTCCCGGCGCCTTTATAACCGCTCTGAACCACTACATCAAAACCAGCGAGTCCACACGCTACTGTGACTGGACCTGGGTTGCCAACACGCTCAACCCGTACCATGAAGCTAACGGCGGGAGCACAACAATTGCAGATGATCGTTTAATTGCGAACACACTGCCCTGGTGGTTCTTTGGCTCAGATAACACCGGCAACATCATGATCCAGAAGCACTTGCTGGGGCTGCACGAGTTTGTGGGAAACACGCGTAGAGTCGATCTGGTGACAGCAGATGGTAGCTTTGACTGTCAGGAGAACCCAGACGAGCAGGAGGCGCTGGTGGCGTCGCTGCATTACTGCGAGGCCACAGCTGCACTGCTGCTCCTGAGCCCTGGCGGCTCCTTTGTACTAAAAATGTTCACCCTGTATGAGCACTCCTCCATCTGCTTACTCTACCTGCTCAACTGCTGCTTCCGCTCCGTCAGCGTCTTCAAACCTGCCACCAGCAAGGCCGGAAACTCTGAGGTTTACATTGTGTGTCTGAACTATGATGGGAAGGAAGCTGTGAGGCCACTGCTCTCAAAACTGATCCGTAACTACGGACCACATCTGGCTGACCGAGAGGCACTCTTCCCAAACTCACTCATCCCGGAGTCGTTTCAGAAACAGCATGAAGAGGTGTGCTTGTTCTTCCACGCGCTGCAGGTGGAGACGATCACAGAAAACCTGCGGCTGTTTGAAGGTATGAGCACAGAGCAGAGGCAGCGGCTCGACAACATCAGAGACTGTACGGCTCAGGAGTATCTGCAGCGCTTCCAGGTGGGATGTCTGTAGAACATGAACTTGTCATACAAACAGGGCTGAATGATATAGCTGAAAAATGTATCACCATAAAATGTTTCAGTCCAGTTGGTGACCAGAAAAAAGAAGGTTGAATTTAACACCTTTATTACTCAAAGAACACTGGTAATAATTTAAATATTAACATAACAATTAAAATAAGAGACAAATAAATAAGGTACATGAATGATATCACCTTGATACATATTAAATACAGACAAGCTGACCTCTCCTTTTTTATTAATAATTTCCTCACTGTCGTTTTCTTGACTTTCTTTCTTAGCAATAAATTATAGGATAATTACGCAAATGAGGCCTGTCTCTCAGCTACACACATGAATGTCACATGGCAGAATTCTACAGCACCCAACAATAGTTGAAGTTGAAATGGCTGAACGATTTACACAAACTACAAAAGCTCTCCAGACTGATGTTCCATTTCAGTCTCATATAATAATAATAATAATAATAATAATGATAATAATCAGTATTGGGAGATATCAAAATTCAGATAGAATTGGATCGGAACTGAAAAAAGTGGATCGGTACACCTCTAAATGGAAAAACACACGCATGTTGCTAGTATCATGCTCCATTATCAAGAGGTATGACAGGCTGTTTATGACCCAGGAGATATTCGTTATATGCTTTTTATGGCAGTTTGAATTTATTTTTAAGGGAATTTATGAATTTATGGATATTGTCTGTAGAGATGTCTACCTTCCCTTGATTGTAGTTAGACTAAATAGCACTCGCGTGTGGTGCTCAAAGCCAAAACTATACATTTGACAAATTCAACACCAGTGTCTCTTTCCAGAAATCATGACCCAGATAATCCACAGACCTTGTTGTGAGCAGTTTCATATAGGAACTACTTTGTTTCTGTGGTAGATTCCACCAGAACTACTTTCTACTGCAGAGAAAGTAGTTCCTATATGAAACTGCTCAGGTCTGTTATCAGATAATGTTTATCATACTATTTAAACTCATTCTATGCATTTTAAGTCTTCATGTACTTTAAAATGTATTTTCCTATTGACAAATGTGGCCAGAAGAACTACAGAACTGTGGAGCATTGTGGAGACTTCATGGGTTTTAAAATTTGAACCTCATTCGGACATTTGACTTATCAGCAACTGAACCTAGACCCCAAAAAACAGCAACAGCCAGGATGATCACATGACAAATCATTAATATACAATAAAGAGAACATTTCAAAATATTCAGTTTTCATGACAGAAACATCCTATTATGTTGGATATGATGGTCTCTTTCTTAATTTACATTCACTCTCTATAAATCTTGTTAAGACAAAAATCTCCTTGTTAAAAATCCAATGCAACAGATCACCTTCAGACAACCAGAACAAATCAGGGATATACAACTAGATTTTTCCCACCAGATGGTTTCTCAAGTCACTGTACATGAAGCAATGAAACAGAGAATGAAATTCATCATCAGCAACACCAAGATCACGGAGAACACGTACACGCAGGAGTACCTTTATTTATCTGCTTATACCTCGTTTGACAGTGGTAGGTTTAGGGTACCAGTTGGGTACATGGGGACCTCTGCCCTCTCTTTAAATTAAACGTTACATAAGGTTCTGTGTAGTAATCTTCTTTTACTTGAACATGTTTCCTGAGCTCTGGCTTAGACCAAATCTCCTCTTTCCTTCTCCTTGTTCCTTATGATTTGTAAGTAAGTTGACAGTTCTGTGTCAGACATGCACATAAGAGCTCACAAATATCAATTAAAAAACCTTTTGATTTAGTGAAATTCACTCTGGCAGGCTAACGCAGGGGTCACAATGGCTGCTTAAACTACTATTAAAAGGCAAAAAAATGATGAAGCCAAATTTGATTAGCTGCATTTCATGGCTGCACTTCATTATCCTCAGAGGGAGGTTTCTGTTCCTGTTGCTTGTTGTTAATTGTTGTTATTATTGTTATTTGTGAGAAGGGACACACCAAACACCGGCTTTAGATTCGGCCTTTTGCTTTTTTTCACTGTCACTGTAGCTTCTCTTTCACAGTTGGAACTGCTAACTGTATTGGAGTACCGAGTGAAAGGGGGCGGGACTTAATAAGGGTCAATTATATGAAACCAGGACAAGCAACATCTTAGAAGTTACAACTAATAAATGTTTGTGCTCGTTTGAAATCCAACATTGAAAAAAAAAGATCTTGATCAAGTGTCTCTGTCACAGGTGAGCTTCCTTCCCCGGAGTCGATGGCTCTCACGTCACACAGTGAGTCCCGCCTGCTGCAGCGTCTCAGCGGGTCGGCCCCTGGGACAGAAGAAGCAAACAGGCTCCTTCAATGAGCGGAGGGAATTACAGACCTTGAGCTGGAGGGAGCGCATCAAGAGGGGTTGCCATGCCACCTGGATCCAGAGCCACTGCACTGAGGCCGGCGGTACAGGCTGCGTGCTGGAAGGACCGCTGTCCGAGTGTGACGTGGACTCATGGTATGTTATTGTTGGGGCTGCGCTGCCTGCAGTCAGAAACTCTCCGTTCTGTGAGGGAGGACTGCTAAACCACCTGAATGAAGCCCTGATGGACACAACAGTAGACTGGACTCACGTACGCCCCTGTGACTCCTGCCATGTGGTTTGCACGGCTTCCATCTTGTCTGATGTTGCAGGTCTCACATCTGACAGTGGTGAGAACAAAAAGAAGAGGCAGTGCCTGGTGTTTGGCAGCCGCTCAGTGTGGGGTCCCTGTGAGAGCCAGCTTGGGGATTTAGTCTTAACGTTTTCTGCAGAGCCTTCATTTCCTCAAAGAGACTTCATCACGCTGCATGACGGGGAACCGCAGTACCAGCAGCAGCTCATAAGCTGTGTTGTGTTTTCCCTGCAGAGCCTGAACTCTGGGGATGCCCTGCTGCTGCCTGTGTTTTCTGCCCTCACCCGTGTCACAGCAGCTGTTGTGCTCTGCCTGCATGTCTGTTTTCACTCAGTGTCATTCAGGTGTCCGCCTCCCTCAGGCGTAGTCGGGACTGTTCTCGTGTGTGTTGGCTTCTGCCCCGAAGCTGCAGCACGAATACTCCCTGTTCTTACTGAAGTCCAGAAGTGCATGGATCAGTTAAGAAGAGAGGAGGACTCTGGGGGTGACAGACAGGTACTGCAGTTTGTTCCCATGGAGGACATGCTCACTGGAGGACTGACTGACTTCTTGTGGACCATGAACTCTGAAATCATCCAACAGAAGCTGCATTTAGTCATGCAGACATAGAGCAGTTTATTGAGCTGTGACTCTATCGCTTCACAGGCTGTGTCATTATGTTACAGTGTTTTATTGTTGAATCAGCAGACTGTTTAACGACATGAGCTTCCAGCAGTTAGTCACTGAATCAATTTTGTCTGCTGACATAATTAGAGTTCTCCACTGATGTTGCATTGCACTCCTATAACATTGTTGGACCACAGTCTGTGTATAAAGACGTGTCTCCACTTCCTCTCAAAAATAAGATAAGTTAAACTTTAAGTGGGATCAGTAAAGTTTATCTCATCTTAAAAAAAAGATGCCAAATATACTGGATATGAGTGCTGAAATCTTGATGACACCATTCTGAGCCAGAGTCTGCACAGTAGTGATCAGCATTGGAACCGGCCCTCGCAGCCGGCCAACTCAATCGTGAGCAGAGCTCAGCTGTCAATCATGACATGAACCCCCCCCCCAAACACTTGAACAAACATCAGTGTGATAAGAACTAACTAAAATGACACTGTCTTTGGGAAAAATATATTTGATGTGTAGTTTCATTTTTTTTTAGTTTGGGTGGTGACCTATCCTGCAGCCGGCCTCCAGGGGGCGCTTGAGGTGCTTTGGCTTCACTTTTGGGGAACTCTCATGTCCATCTTTATATACAGTCAATGCATTTGAATCGCCATGGACATTTATAAAGAATTAATCAAAATCAATGCAGAAAAAACAGATATATCATCTTCTTTATTGTTCATATTCTTCTTCCTTGTTGAAATCTGTTGCCTGCATTACCCACAATGCAAATCAACCGCTGACAGTTCAATCAGAGATTCGTGTGTGTTATGCTTGAAAGTGGCTATTGTAACCTTGAGGTGCAAGCTGCAGGCAGAGATGAGGAGTGGGCTGCAGAGAGTGCACTTCCTGTCATCAGCCCCAACTGATGCTGACTCAAGTGACATCACTCAAGGCAGTTTATCAGATTTCATGCTGCTCCCTGTGGAGCCTATATAGTGTGTAACTTGAGTAGTGTCATGATGACGCTCTCCAGCAGAGATGGTATTAAAGTAACTGTTGTATTTTGCAGATTACTCTGCCTTTTCATTTCTTTTATTTATTACAGATCCTTCAGTTGGTGTAATGATGTGGCAGATACAGTATGTCAGGGCTGCTTATGGCAAACACTGTAATGATGTAAAAATTAAAATGAACTTTGGAAGGAAAGTGTCATGTAGGCAAAGTTTTGAAGGACATGTGGACTCTGCCTTTTAGACTGAAAATCAAATAGGAGTGTGGTAAAACAGAATTATAATCTGAGTCGTACATCGGCATGGCCAATTTTATCTTATCACCGATATATCAGTTTCAGTGTATATATCAGTTGATAAGTAACACGAAATTGTCCATCAGTCAGTTTTTTTAATTATCAATTTTTTTACACTTGATCAGTGCCATGGTAGGAGTTTATCCCATCATGTATTTGGCAGGGAGGAAGTAAAATAATAAAAAAATAATGCTGATATTGATATTTCAGAGATAAAAAAAACCCCAATAACAATATATTGTTATATGGTTGTTAAGGAATTGGGTCTAAAATATGTGCTGAGTATGGAGCACCAAAGTCCTCAATGTTAAGTAATCATGTGAATAAACTGTGGAAAACACATAATAAGAGTTTTATAGGATGTCATCTTCATTCCATAATAGACATTTTTATATAAAAAAATCTGCTTTTATTTCACAGTGGCATTTTTCCCAATAACACTTCACCCTGCCTCTTAAATTAACAAGCTCAGCTCCTGCCACTAAATTTAGCCACCAGTGTTGCTCCTGTCAGCTAAAGCAACAAAGAAGAACGTTTTACTCACTTATCTAATTACTGTATTTATTGTTGGTTCATTTTTATATTTTACACATTTTATTCATATAAAAAAATGTCATGTCTTTTTCCCCTTTTAAAATTTTAATTAATTTGTCGTTTAGGAGGTTTGACCTTTAGAGTTGAAAATGTAGTTGTCAGTGCTCTGAAGCTGTAAGTACACAGACATGAATAAATCTACCACACCGATGTATCAGTTGGGTTTTCATGCAGACATGCAGTCTGAGATGTTAAATAGGGAAAGCCTTCACTTTATTATTTCAGTTCCAGCAAAATGTATCTGTGCTACATACAGATCGTTTGACAACCTGCAGGCGAGAACAACACTGTCTGTCTGATGGTACAAACTTACAGTGCATGAAAATGCAAATTACTTTCAGTGCTCGATCATCAGAACTCAACCGTGACTAAATTCACGGAGGATTTTAGGGAAGCTGAATAAACAACAGTCCAACCCTCAGCACCAAACCTCCTGTCAGTCACAGATGGTTTGTGTTGAAATCCACATCATAAAGACCCTGGAGCTTTACCCTGAAGTAAGTGCCTGTGTTGTTTAACAACACATTGTTTCATCCCAGGATGTTAGGGATCTTTTTGTCTTTTTGCCATCATGCCGTTTATAGCCAACTTATGGTACAGCAAATTAATTTCTCTCTTTTGTGTCCAGTGAGAAAACCTTTAGATCCACACATGAAAGGAACGGAAAGCCTGTGTGCACTAAAATATTTTATACTGCATGAGATATTCAACCCGGGAGCTGTTGAGAAAAGAGACATACATTTACTGTATATTAACTCCAATTAAGATATGCTGTGTTTGTTTATTTGTAGTGTTTTATTTTTTATTTCTGCTTTATTATGTCACTTTAATGTGACCGTCACGTTTATTTTCTTATGTTCTTACAAAAATAATAAAAAATGTACACTGATAAATTGCATGGAGTCTAAGTTTTCTGTTCCCTGACACATTTGCACAATAGACGATATCTTCAGATGCTCTTTCAGGAACAAAACTTTAAGTCTACCACTTGCTCGTGGTCCTGTTAGGCTGTAATGTTCATTTTACAACCGAAAACAACACAGAGAGCAATGGGTGAAAACTGGAGTGACAGTTTTGCTATTCTTATGTCCTCAGCAGATACATGCAGGTGCACTGGAGAAACCTTTTTCCTGATCTGATACTTTTTTCAAGCAACTCCTGGATTCCTACCACTGGTGGTACAGAAATCTAACTCCTGGCCTGAAGGTGGTACCAGAGGAAAGATTTACCTTCTGAGTAACAGTCATCTTGGGACATTTAAGGCTCAGTTTGTCAGGTTTAGCTCTCATTAGACTAAAGAACAGGTTCCCAATCTGACCAGTGACACTAAGTGCTTAAGATAAATGCTTTAAGATAATTAAATCTGTGGACATTAGAAGAGAATAATTACACAAAGTATCAGAGGTGCAGGAAGATGATTGTGCATCTCTCTGTGTGATCGTATTAATTATCGTTCGCTGGTGCTCAGCAAGTCTGCTGATTTGTTTTTGAGTGTGTTGGTGAGGACCTTCTAGGGGCATTTATTTAAGTATGTATAAGTGTGAGAAATCACTTGCGTAATAATATTAATCTCAACATCTTTTTATGGTTCCAACCAGTCATGCTGCCTGGGGAGTTAAAGGGTACTGAATACCATAGATAGACATAGCATAGACATACAGTATATATGTGCCTGCTGCATCGGCCTGTGGATCATATGTGGGGGGGGGGGCGCATCTACTGGCAATGAGCAAACTGACTAACTAAGACAAAATGGCTCACCAAAAATCAGGGGCTCAGAAAAGAAAAGCCAGGGGACAGAAAGGACAATTGAGTTAAAGGAGCAGAAAAGTAACAGAAAAATTTCTGGCCAAAGTAGCAGATGAAGCTGAACGTACAAAGATGAGAAGCTATGTACACCAGCAAATAAAACTTAAGCTAGTTTAACCTTTAACAAACGTTTTCATGGTCACCTAACTAGATTTTTTTTCTTTCAAAATATAACTGCTGCTCTGCCCATGAAAGGCTTATTATTTTGCAACCTGCTCATGCTGAAGGCTCTGTGGATGAGGGACCTAATTTGGAAAATTGTCCATAATTCCTAATGTCGGCCTTGTTGTAACACGTTTGAACAGATTCTTTTCTAGGTTTAATTTATTTCAGGGTGACACTGAGAAATGTGGAGCCTGTATGGACTGCAGATATACAATAAACTGGCACAGGCTGATCTTTGCTAATGTACTCATATGTATGGTGGTGATCATTCAGTTTGACTCTAAATTGAGCTGCTACTCAAGTGCTCGCCAAGGATTATGGTACAAGAAATAATGTTCGGTCCAGTCAATTTATTATCCCAGATAGGAAACTTGACCTCCAGTCAGGGACACGAGATAAAAAAACAACAACAACGCTAGTACAAAAACAAAACGTGCAAAAATGTTTCTTGTACATGCAATAAACAGAACACAATAAAAACACTATCTAAAATGTTAAATTACATATGCAGATTAACCAGAGTTATTGCACAGGGAAAAAAGACGTTTTTATTTCTATTGTATTTGAATCGGTGCACTAAACCTACAGTCTGAGAATCAGAATCAGAAGTACTTTATTGATCCACTGGGAAAATTGAGTTATGTTAAAATTACTCCCATTCAAAAACAAAAATATATATGAGAAATTATAAAAAATAGTATTTTGGAGTATTTGAAAATATGTGCACTGTACTACAATATAAAATAATCTAGAAAAATATAGAAATGTGCAAAAATATGCATATAAACTACAGTGTACATGAGCAATAAATATAAAAAATAATGCTGTAATATGGTTTTGGTTTATGTTTATAAATAAGTGTGTTAAGATGCAAGAATATTATTTAAAAAAGGCTATTAGTTGATTGAAATGTACAGTTTAAATAATCAAATGCAGTATTGAAAGGAGAGTTTCAGACTAATAGTGGAGGAGGTGGTTTGTGCAGTCTAATATTGATCTGATCTGGTGGAGAACCTGCTGGTCAGAACAGATTCAATAAATTAATCTATTCTTTAATAAGTGAATAAATTAATCTGTTCTTACTTTTCTATGATAGCTTGGTATGGGAACCTGAACATCAGGGACAAAAAACACCCAAACTATACTGTGAAGGTGGCTGGTAGGGTGACACAGTACAGACCCCCCCTGTGGAGTGATTGTAATCTGTATATTTGTTAATGTCGGATAAGTCGTGTAACTGTTTTATTGTGTGATATCAATTCCTCAGGATTCCTCAGTATCTGTGAACGAGGAGAATGAGTCGGAGTTTGTGGAGGCGTTATTCACGCAGAATCTCTCGCAGTGTGCCTTCACCTGCAGCACCTTCTAATGGAAAAACTGACCAGATGTTGGATGTTAGGATGGAAATGATCCTGCCAGCAGAGGGTTCACCTGGAGGACACAGACACACTGTTTGTATCTGGAATCATGTAAATCACAGCAAAATAAAAGCTCATAAAAATGCACAATCTGTTTCTAAAACAGATACAAAATAAGTCATTGTGTAGCCCAATATCCTCATTGTTATTTCTTTAATTATTCTCTAACTAGGTGCACTTTTTATATGGCCTACTTTAATAACAACACATACCTCTGTTTTACCTTCCCCCAGTTTACACATCTTGGTTTGGTGGGATAACAACACTTTTCTATTTCCTGTCAAAATATTAAAAATCTATCTAAATCTAAAAGACAATACAAACTCTCACCTTAGTAGGTCAAAAGAGAGATTAATCTTGTATCTGTTTATTGGCAGTTTGGTTGTGTTCAGCCTATTTTCTTTTCCCCTTCAGGCCAGTAGGTAAGTAGGTTAATATTTTGGGTCAACCTTTAAAGACACACTTATCACACAAAATTAAAAGTTTCTTATTTGTTTTTATTTGTCAGTTTAATACCTCTGAATTCTCTGCTTTTGTGGTATTGTGGATTACAGTTGAAAACTGGATCAGAGAGAAAATCAGCAATTCATCTTCCACTAATCTCCCTCCTGTTTGTCTAACTCCAGCGCCACCACCGCCCACACTGCAGTTCATATCGCACAGATTCATACACATTTATGATTTAGAATTATTTGTGTCATTCTTTACATACAGGACAGGAAGAGAAAGAAAATAAATAGTTTGTACAGTGAGTGTCTTTTAAATGTCAGTGCAAAAACAGTGAGGTTGGTGTGTGTGGCACCCAGTGAGTGTGTGTGTGTGTGTGTGTGTGTGTGTGTGTGTGTGTGTGTGTGTGTGTGTGTGTGTGTGTGTGTGATTGAGTGAAGTGATTGGGTTGTATTGTGTACCAGCGAGGAATTTAATCTGTCCTCAGTGCATTATTCTGCTGTCACCACTCTGTCCTTTCCAAATACTGTAAGCACAGACACACACACACACACACACACACACACACACACACACACACACACACACACACACACACACACACACACACACACTATTTCTATCTGTGCAGTTGCTGCTGACGACAGTCCAGTCTGTGTGCATGAAGTGATCAGATGGTGACCTTGTGAACGGGGCTCTGAACTCAGAGAGTTCAGTAGTTCTTCAGTAGTACTTCTACTCAGTAGAAACAATATGCACAATATGACTGATGTTTAGATAAATGAAGGTAAAGTACAGACTTATGCAGAAATATTGCAAATATTGCAAAATATTAGACAAGGAATGTGCAAATTCACAGTATCAATCAAGAGGATGTTTTCAAAATGCAAGATAGAGTCTGAATACTCCATTGAGAGTCAGTGTCTGTGGGGGGGCTTGTTTAGCTGCAGATGGAAAGAAATTGTTCTCATTGTTCTCAAAACGTTTGGTTCAGGGTAGGAGAGGTCAACCAGAATTTGACCTGCACACCTCAGGGTCCTGGAGGACCTTGCTGACAGTAACACTGCTTGATCACTGTCAGTGTCATTGATGTGTCCATGGTGTAAAAATACAATGAAAAATATGTTTTATCATTACAACTATATGTGGTAATGAAATGTTTGTAGGTCAGTCTGTGTCCTCTGACACAGAAGGAAACAAACCTTTAGAGACTTTATTAAAGCTGTTCAGATGGTACATATAGAAATAAAGCCAATAGTGAATAAGATGCACATTGACAACAATGGACTGTCAGTATAAATCTGACAAAATGCATTAAAGCTCAACAATAGCAGCGTCTGTATCTGATATAAAGTGTTTTTGTTTTCACATCACTGCTGGCAGGAGACTCGCCACTTGCTCTGCTGTCTGCAGAGAAAAGAGGTTGACAGATCAGGTGAAGTGAAACTCTCAGTATGCAACAAAAATAAGGCAGCAGGAATAAACTTGTGAGGAGGAGACTTGTGGTCCCTGCAGAACAGGATGTGTTCAGCAGAGGAATTCAGCTCAGTCAGTCACTCGTCTGTCTCTGATCTCATTTTAACAGAAGCTGTCTTGCTTGTTATTCTCGCTTTGTAACCGCAATCATTAATCTGTGAGAGAAATAAAATGGGTGTGCAGTAAAGAAAGTATTAACAAAACATCCTCAGAATAACAAAATTACTTTTAAGCTCTTTGTTTTATTCTGTTCACTGTTTTCTTGATCCTGTCAGGGTTATAAGTCTAACAATTAATTCTGCAGCTGTTACAAGACCCATCCTACTATCAGTCTCTTAGTCGCCACAGATTAGATTAGATCAGATTAGATCAGATTACCTAATCCAGTTTTTGTTGTCAGGTCTCAAGCAAATCAAGGTTTCAGGCAGTCAAGTAACAACAGCCTAGTCCGAATCCTCATTTTGTGACGATGAGTCAACTTTGAAAGTGAAAACGATGGACATTTTTGGGAAATAGACTCACTCACGGAGTTAGAGGAGCCGATATCACTCTTATATGTGGTTTTATTCTTCTCATGTAACTCCTTGTCCCTCTTGAAAACACTTCATTTACAGAGACACTCTTGAAATTGGTGTTTGAGAAAACTTAATTTGGTTTGTCTGGTCACACCTGTCTGTCTTCATCTAACTTCATCACTTCAGTAAATATATTTACCTTCATCTTATCTGGTCAGTTGCTGACAGTTTTATTGCGAAAGCAGATGCTTCGCCAGATGCTGCATCAGCTCTGCAGTTTGAGAAGAAGAGAAAGTCAAAGTGAGTCATCTACCTGTTTTTAGTAATGGTTTTTAGTAATAGTCAGGCAGACTAGACTAGCATACCGCCTCACTGCCCCTCAAATCTCCCACTGTATAAACTATTAAACTAATTATTTAATGTCAAATCATACCCAGAGCCTGTCTCTTGTTCATTAACCATAGATGACAATGACCATGGCACGTATCATTATGTTAGGTTTTGGTGAGTGCGCAGATGGCCGAACAGACCAGTCGAAGCCCATAATTCGCGGTGGCACACTGGACAGGTCAGAGAGGTCAGTATTGCGCTGCGAGGTGCAGACACAAGTCCTCTCTTGTGGGTTTGCACTGCTGCCTCCTGTGATAGGGGTTCCAGGGTCCTCAGGTCTAATCCAATGCTGTTTCAGAAGGCTTTCAGCATATCCAGGTCTCAACATTAATGTTTGTTTGTGTGGACAAGTGGAGTGCGTCTTGAAGTTGTCTGGTTAGGCAAGTGAGAAATAAAGTCTGGATGTTGGCATCTTTTTTGTAGCCTCTCAGCAACATGAAACACGAGAGCACATGTATTGGTAATGGATTAAATTTTGTATTGATCTGCTTTAACATAAACCGTGAAAGTTAGCGTGTCCAGCTAACTAATGCTAGCTTACCAGCTACAGTAACTTTATCACTGTATCTGCATTTGTTTTGTAAGGGGTTTGAGGAGAAGGGTGTGGACGACAGTGTCAGAGATTCTGTCCTGCCATCTGATCTTCAGCAGTTTCTTCAGACAGCTCAGGTGGACCTGGTTCAGTTTCCCAGCATGGTGCTAGTGGACTTTCAAGGCTTCGAACCATATAGAAGAGTCGGTCAGTTTTGTCTCCTGCTTGATGTCAGTCCTTTCATATAGCCATACCCAGAGCTAATGCAATAAAACCATGTAAAACACCAAATAAACCAGTTTATACATGCTGGTCTAATTTTTCTGGAGTCATTATATTAAATATCACAACAGAAAATGAAATATGAAAAGTAAAAACATGTAGAGCTTTTAAGAGCGATTTTGGAAGAGTCGAGGATGGATGTTGGGGATGACAGTAATGTTTCAGCTCCAGCCCAATGAAGAACAGAGTAGAAATAAACACACCACTAAGCAATCACAGCAAACATCTGCTCTCTGTCACAGCGACACTGCAGCGATGCAAACGAGTCGTTCCCTCTCCTCCTGCAGCTGTCGTCTGACAACAAACCCTCTTTCTCCCTCTCACCGACGAAAGATGGATCATCTAAAAACAGAGAGGATGTGGATCAATCTCTGAATTAGAAAGAGACATATGAGCCGTGTCGCATCTGGCGCTGTAGACACAAACAATACTTTTACAGTATAAAGAGGGATATGAGCAAATATGAAAAAAAGAGCACATTTTTAATTTGTGTTAACAGCCCAGCCGAGCGGCTGCTGAAGTTAGGCTACTGTCATGGCTGAGGGCTTTTAAAATTTACTGTCCAAGGCAAAGCCTGCTGAGCTCCGCTGAACAGTCACTGATAGTGGAAGCTCAGCTATTTTCTGCAGCATTAGAGGAAATGTGAAAATGGAAAAGACTAAGAGGAGCACAGATAAGAGAAATAGAACTGTATAAGATGTAATCCAACCAGACTGTTGACTTGAAATCGGATCAAATAAGATAAAAAGCATCCCTGCTTGCAACTGTGACTACTGCAGATAATGTTTGAAGTGATAAATATATATACTGACTGTATATTCCAATATTAATCCTCAAGACCTTACTTTACTGAAAAAGAAAATCTGTGTGAGGAGGGAATTAATTAATCTGACTTTCATGTGATTTATGGTTTTAGCGTATATGAGGTTGTACATACAGCTTAGGTGTCTATGGGGAAAAATTAAGAACTCATGGGAGGAGAAAAGAGGGATTTGGGGTCACAAATCATTCATCATGGCAGGTGTTTTCCACTCATAAACAACAGCAACCAATTAACCTCTGACACCCGGCCAGAATTGAAGTGTCAATCCTTGTCGATTCTGGGAAATATTGCAGTTTAGTTCCTGTTCTAATGGCTGGTTTTATGGATTGAGTATGTAAATCATGTTGGATGGTCTCAGATTTACTGCCAAAGCACAATAGTCTTTGGGTTTGTCTTCTTAAAATGCTAATCAGTTCAACTCTCTTCTCTAGAGCTCCTGCTTTTTTTTTTAAAACAATCATCTGTGCAGAGAGGAAGCAGCAAGAAATACAGGTCATGAACTGGGACACATAACCTTTGTCACACACGTGCTTTATGTCTGATGGCAAGTTAAAAGTCAAGTGAAATTTTATTTATAGGGCTCAAAATCACAAGTCACACTTTGCCTCACTTTCTGTCCTTTAGACCCTCGATTCAGGTAAAGAAAAACTCCCAAAAAACCCTGCTAAAACTCAGGAAGATCCACAGAGGAGGGATCCATCTCTTGGGATGGAAATGTGCACAAATCAACAAAATCACTTAAATACCAAATGTTGGTGTCAACATTTCTGATATGTGTAGATTATAAAATGGCAGGCAAAGCTGTCTTTACGCTTCAAAAATATCCAGGTCAGTCAGCTCTCTAAATGTGTGATTCTAAAAGTATCGCTAAGTTAAAATGAATATTCTCAAAAAGATATTTTATATAATCACATTCTCCATATTTCCTTTACTGTCAGAAATGTGCTTTAGATGCCCTGCATTTAGAATTAATAAACCTATCATAAGATGTATTTGCATGAGATATAAGTGGGTTTTATAGTGTTTACAGACTGTTTGAACATTTTCTGAACTAATAGCTCTTTTTGTTTATTAGCTCCACTTTTCCGTGCCATTTATTTGTCTGTCAGCAGGATTACAGAAAATCTACCGGCCTTAATTTAATGAAACTTGGTGGAAGAGCGTAGTGTGGGCCAAGGAAGAACCCATTAAATATTGGAGCAGATCTCAATCCTGAGGCAGATATACAAATTAGTTTTCAGTTTCGTTAACATTGCAAAATAAGCCATTTGGCCTTGGCGGAGGTCTGCACTCTCTTAAGTGCCCCACTAGATTTATTTTCTGTTTCTTTGCAGTATCATTTCCTTATACTGTAGTACACTGAACAAGGAGCTCAATGGTGAAACCACCACATTTCTTCAACGCTCACAAGCTGAGTCAATGTCATTATGATACTTCTGAACAGATTTCAAAATTTTGCTTATGGTGAAAGTGTATGAGCAAAAGTAATGATTTAATATGATATGTTTTTATAGAAAACAAAATCCTGCTCATGCATATGGAAATAAAATGTAATAAATTATGGACAAAATGGAAGCACACATGATAAATAAATAACTATCATTAAATAATAATATCTAAGATATTCACGTTTCTTATGACACCTTGAACGTTCTCATCTTACACACTCATTCACAACACAGTCACAGCCTCCACATTCACTGGTGGTAATGACGACACATTGCACATACCCTGCAGCCAACAGCACATCAGCTCTTGTTGGTGTTAAATAATTTAACAATAACAGCGCAGCATGAATGAACGACTGATCTATTTTGCACCAAGAAACCAGAATCTTGTTTCAATGCTGGAATTCAGAGCAGTCAGTAAACTATTGTTTAAAGTGACTGGAGGGATGGATTATTCTCACTTCAGAGCAAAGTCAGGCTTAAATTGGATCAACAGTTTATCATTGCCTGGAATATAGTGTGTGTCGTGGACAAAGACAGATCATATCAGTAGATACTACAAATGTCTGTTTATCAGTGCTATGTTAGCATACTTAGCACACTTAAAAAATATTTAACGTTACCTCAAGCTCTCTTTTTAAGATTGGTGTTATACTCTTTTCCCCCTTCACAACCAGGTCCACATTCTCTTTCTCCTCCTGCTCTTCTTTGGATTTTTTCTATACACATAAATATCACTCTTGCAAGAGATCAATTCTTGGTAGATTCATTGTTTACCACTATAGCAGTGCAGAAGTTTTCTTGTATAGTGACTTATGTTGTAGCCTGCGATTCAGTAGGTGTGATCATCGTACAGTCTACATACATCAAACTTGATGTTGTACCCAATTTTATTAAATCCATGTTGCACAGTGTGACTGCAATAAACTTATAAAATTGCTGAAATTTCACAGTCTGTAGGCACAACTAGACAGAGTCTATAAATTGTGTGTTTTCTTTAGGAAAATGCTGCCTAGTATGCCTTTAAACACTAACCTTGGTGATGGACTGTGGATACAAACTCACTGTTGAGGGTCAAACACAAACTCCTGAATAAGTAAGAATGCAAATATAAAATCAAAGTGACATGATGCAAAACCATGAAGCAGTGTTTGTGTGTGACACAGACAAATGCCTCATACTGAGTTCACTTAAGTTAATTTGTTATTAAGAGATATTAGATTGGATATTTGAATGAAATTTATTTCTGTACATTCTCTTTTCTTTTATGACTCTGATATGTACACTGTAATTTACACCTCTCGAGATACAGATGATTATATTGTATAAAAGGGAATTAGTGGGCCAATGCACAAAGTCAGTAACGACGCTGTCATGTGAGGTCTGAAACGTCACCCTTTAGATAAACTTTATGCTGATATTGCGTGTGAGTTTGCATATTTCTATGCGGGTGGGGGTTGTTTAAAAAATCAGAAAGGTCTAAAATGTTAATCTGTCGTGGATAAAACCCGCCTGGCCTCCATTCATAGCCAACAGCTTGCTCTTTTGAACTCATTGTGTCATTTTCTGTCCAAAATAAAAACACGACTGCACCAAAGCTTTAAATGTGCAGCTGCCACAACAGTTAAACAGTTAGTGAGCGAAGCTGCTGAGTGTTTGCTGGTTCACACGTGTTTTCCTACAGTTTGGCAGCTTGATTATGTCCCATATGGGCCCCATTGGTTTTAGTTTAATTTAATTAATTTGTTTCAACACTTGCAATCACAGGGACTGATTTCACCAACTGTTTTTCTCTTCAACTACAGTATGTTTGAACAATCAGTCGATGGCTGATAGATGAACTCTTTGCCAGCGTTGTTTACTGTATGTTGGCGTCTCTCACTCTTTGCTTGAAGGCACATCAATAGACCTCTGTTCACCCACTGAATTGAATTGACTCAATAAAAGGGATTGCCTGGACAGAGATGGGGGCAGGGCACACAAATCAGGCCTCAGGGACACTTGTTGTTGGCATTCAATATGTGCACACACACACACACATATTCACTACACACCCATCTGAGGATTGCTCAGGTATGTATACTGCATTTTTATATGTGCACGTGGGAGTGCTTGTTGCGCTTCAGTGCATTTGTTTATGGAGGCCTGTCAAGTCACGATGATTCATCACAGCACCGAGTTCCTGCAGCGCTTATAGACATTTTTTCCCCTCCGTGTGTGTGATCCATGTTTGTCTGCACAGATTCATATTTCTCCTCCCAAAAAAACATGGATGATGAAGAGGCGTGGATGCAGGTCAGGGTTGAGCATGGGCCTTTACTCTCTGTTTGTATGTGGAGGCCAAACACTTTATTAGAACTAGAATCAGGTTTATTGCTAAATTGGTTCTCACATATGAGGAATTTGTCTTCAGTGTTTTGTTAAACATAGTAGTAGAAAAATAGAAAAATAGAAAGAAAGATAAAAAGCAAATACTACAATTCAAGAAGCATAAATAGAAAGTAGAAAATTGGCAATATAATATGAAAAGATATTATAAAAATATATACAATATGTTAATTAAATGAAAGAGCTGTACAGATTTTGTGCAGGAATGAGTGAAGTATTCACCAGGGAATGTGTAAAAGTTCACAGTGTGAAGTATAAGAATGTTTTGATTAAATGTGCGAGATAGTAATCCAAAGAATTGATGTTTATTAATGGAACACATTAATGTCAGATGGTGTAGATGTTGCATTAATGTAACGTATAGTGTCTAATGTGTTCAGGGCAACCCCCGCCCACATCTATCGTCTAAGTCTGACTAACACTTCAGTTAAGTTTGAAATGGTTATAAAGGGCTTTATGCTGCAAGACATGACCATACTATTGATTTAATTAAAAGAAACATGTCACCAAGACATGATGTATTCATGTAGAAATGTTCCAGTGCAATGGCAGGATGTTTCAGTATCTCTGGGGACGTGTTCTGTACCATCTCTGACACTCCAGATGTTGGTTTTTGTAAATGTATGCCAAAGAGAAGTCTTAATCTCTGAGGTTAGGTCTTTGTTTTTGACCTGCACATGGACGAAGCTTTCTCTGGGAATCTCATCAAGTACCAGCTGGTTGCATCCTTGGGCATGTTCACAAACTGGTATTGGTGGGTTATGATTGGCAGGTTTATGAAAATAAAAAAAGAGCTACACAGCTGGAACACAAGCTGTAATGTTTTGGGCTACGTTTGCTACCTTATTCTCCTTTTATGTTGTCTGTCTGTTCCTCTGTTGTGACTAAGCTTCAGAGCAACAGAGACACAGAGTGTCCCCATAAGCATAGTTAAAAGCTGTAAGTGTCCTCCCTGAGGTGCAGGCTGTGAGGGGAGACGGAGAGACACTGAGCTGCTACCAGAGGAGAGCTGGCTGAGATCACAGCATGCACGGGGATAAATGACAAAAGAACTGATTTGTGTATATTTCTCATTTCCCCCTGGATGATCTGAATAACTCACTAGATTTGTCCCAAATTGTTTAATTCATATGTTAAATATTTTGGCAGTAAAAAAGACATCCTTGACTTAATGTCTTCCATCTTGTAGTGCCGCCATTGCTGCGGTGGCACATCACATCCGCCAATCTCGGTGTCTGTTGGTTGGGTCCAGAAGGGAACCTCAAATTTGCTAAACTCTTACAATCAAAATGTTCACTCTCATGAGATCTTGTGGGTCTGGGGTCCCCCTCTAGACACCAAGTCTGCTGTTGTTTGTTAATAGTGAAAGCACGGATAATTGGATTGACGATGTTGAACAGCAGCCCTCAGTGATTGATGACGGTGCCTTTTAGGATGGCGTTACTACATAGCAGTTAGATGTTGGTTGTGACTATAGCAATGGATTATAAAGCAGCAAACAAAACAAACCTGCTGAACTGAATTTGCATTTTTCATCAGGTATTTAAGATTTTCATGAAGTAAGGGTTTGTGTATTTTGTATTCAGTTTTTTTTTTTTTCCAAAGCTAAAGTTTGACACAACTGTTGGAGCAGCTGAACTGTGCAGGTTCTTCCTGACTTCCAACACATTGTTATCAAAAGTAACGTTACATAAATAAGTGTTAAGGTGGAAAATTGTAAACTTCTCGGCTAGTGTTCATTCGTGCTCATACTGTAGGGAGACTCCACTGCAGCAGTGGTGGCTTGTTAAATTCTGGTACTTCGTCAAATAATGAAGGGGAGCATGCACTCTTTCAAAACTGCATCTATAGTTACCACAGGTGCTTTGTCACAATACTGAATCTCACTAACTAACATTGACTGGACACCAACAGACAACAGTGGTTGGATTTAATTTTGCTGTGTGTCTTTTCTGACTGATTCTAAATTACAGTTACCTGACTATTTAACACATTTCTTTCCACTTTTTTTTGTGGATCCATGAAGTTTCTGCCTCACACCCTCTCTGCATCGCTCACTGTTGCATCATGAGGACAAATAATCACTTCTTGTCTCCAGTGACATGATTACTCATGGTGGGGTTGTTTTTGCAGTTGAGAAATGTGCTCTCTTGAGGTCCAGGATCTTAATTGTTCCCAGCGGAGGGGGGAGAACAAACCCTCCTGACTGCATACAGGGAGATGCCAATCGCCTCCTCATTGTTCAGCAAACTTAAAAAATACAATTTTATCATCTGTGCAATGCTGTATGGTGATGTTTGGGCCACACTGTATGAGTTCAGTTCATATCTCAGCAGGAGGCCACAGTGGGACGGTAGTATTTGCTGAGTTGCCATTACTACGTTTCTGTTTCCTATGTGTTGCAGTAAATGAGATGCAGTTTTTCCTCATTGTAAGGTGTTTATCTGTTCAGTGTTCTGCAGAGAAATAATCATAATACAAGCTGCAAAATAGACTGAAAATTGGATTCTGCTTTATCTGTTTTCGGCCTTTGGCGACCAACGGTTTCTATCTCTGATCACACTATAGTTCACGTTGTGCAGCTGATACAAATGGCTGATTACTGCGATGAGGCACCCTGTCACTCTAATTTACACAAATCATACACTCTGACTCTGACTTCTGCTCAACCGTATTAACGCTGCAGCAAATGTCTCTGGCAGTCAAAGCCAGAAAGCCTAATTTAATCTGCATGCACACTTCCACACAAATAATCCCACACTGTGATACTCATTCCTACCAACAATATGCACATTTGGTATTTATTGTTCCTCTGAGCGTGTGATTATGCAGTTTTAGATGTGCAGTTGTCTTAGTGGCATTACAGCAGTGAGGAGGACTTTGTTGTAATTTATTATATTCAGCTCTTATCTGATTGGCTGCATGATGAGGGAGGAGGCTTAAACTGAGAAGTGACAGCTCAGGTTTGAAGTTCACATTAAAACGACTGTGCAGCTATGATGACAGGTGGATGAGACAAACATCCACATGAGTCACTGCACTGTTACCCACAGAGGCATGATTGGACAGCATGCTGCCCATTCAGGAGAATGATTGTCTCCTGAATTGTTTGTGCTTTTATGTGTCCTGATGATGTATGTAGTGAATACTGGGCGTAGGCATGTTGTAAATGCAATAATCAGCATGCAGTTATCTGAAGTGTGTAGAAGTGCAGGACTAAACCAACAGGGAAGGTTCCCACCTCATGCTCACTGAGTCTGGGTCAGTATTCTTCCATCATAGTGGAATTAATCGATACAGTGCTGTGTTTGATGGAAGCAAACATCATGGCCATGGCTGATCTCTCAGCTGCCTTGCATCAACCTGAAGGTTCCTGGTCATTGAGTCCCATTATCGTTTCCACTGTGAGTTATTCTGCAGTTTTCATCAGTTATTTTCAGTGTTTGAATTACTCCATTGCTATCAGGGGAGACCTATGTGTCAGGGGTGGGAGGGCATACTCCCAGCTAACATGTAACTCTATCATAACATTCTCAGAACATTCATCTTTCCTCACATTCTGGTTCCTGTATGGATATCAAGAGGGTCTTTTCCATTAAAGGCATGTGCAGAGATGTTTTAAGATATTTTGGTTGACCAGACCCACAGGTTTTGATGCAAAATTCGTGTACCCCACATTAAAACTTATGCATTTGTCACCCTTAATTAAAACATGAAAATAGCAGAAGACAGGTGAGCTGTTTGAATGTCTGTCAATCAATATCAGTCTACAAGAGCCTCCTTTTTACCTCATGTTTTTAAACATTTCTTCATCATCTGTGATGTGAAAACACCAGAAAACAATTAGGAAAAATAAAAGTGTTTGTATTGACATCCATGCAAAAACATTCATGAGGCCCCACCCCTCACCTAAACCAGATGGAGTACTCTGCAACATGTGAGAACAGATCTGACGTAGACAGTCTCTTTTTGCATGCTTCATGTGTGAAAGGGCAAATTTGGACAAAGTCCCATGCTGGTTCTTTGGACATTGTCTCTAGTAAAATAGATGGTGGCAGTATGAGATGGAAATGGAAATAATATTAATAACCATGCAGGAGCCAGAAAAGGAGGAGAAGGAAGACCAGGAGGTCTGATATTAGGACATTTGATGTTTCTAAAAGTCTTTTCTTCAAGATAAATGATAGCAGAAAAGGCACAAATTGGTACAGAAACGTTCACCAGAGTGCACTATGATTGCACTAAAATTGAATGCCTAATATTTGCACCCCACAATGTTGAAATGAAATTCACACCCAGACCTCTGCTCAGGTTAAAGGTGGGCGGGTAAGACTGTGTCTGGGTATATGTGAGGTCAGCAGATTCATTGAACTAATTGATGATAATGGTGTGATGTAATTTGTTCCACCCCAACAGATGCAACAAAGCCAACAGGAGTCAATATTTTAGGAGGAGGCAGCAGTACGTTTTTAATTTGCTGTTATCGTCACTCCCCTCACCCCTCTTCTCCTCTAACCTCTCTTTTCTATAATCTCTTATTTTTGATTCCATGTCACTTCTTTGCTTACCAGGTCAGGTGTAGTTTCATTGGGAGGTGGGTCGTCTCTTTGAATCGCGTGCTGTGGTTGATCAGATATCAGAATGAGGCAGACAGAGATTCAACCATGACTGCACACTTGAGGTTACTCTGTGCACGCAAACATCAACGAGGGGCTCATCGGACAGCTGCTATCCTGCCACGCACACACACACACACACACACACACACACACACAGTGTATAGAGATGAGAGTATCCTATAATACAGTGGTTAATGTCTGAGAGATTTATTTTGTGAGATATAATTTCTAACTTTACTTTTTTTTTTTTTTTTTTTTTTTAACTTTAGAGGCCCCTGTGGACAAAAACAGTAGTGTTTTCACTGTAATAACCTCAAAATATAACATAAAAATTTTAAATTTTTCCTGCTTCCTTTTTAACTGACTCGCTTACTGTAACTTTGCCTGGCAGAATGTAAACACAGGCTCATTTCTTCTGATTTAAAGGAGAATCTGACCTGGTGCTAGTCATTAAAGATAACTGCATGGAAATAACCAATTTTCTCACTGATGCGTATGTAGGTCAAGGAGGCAGTTTCACAGCTGCATTTGAGTTATTTAGAAGACACTAATGTTTAATATAATATGTTTCCTCCACACAGCAAACATCTTATCAAATAAACCTCACAAAGCAGAGCGCAGCACTCCAAAAAATGAAACAAAACAAAACCGTTGGCAATTTTTGCCTCACTCTTACTTCTCAAAAGGTTCAAATTGGTGTTGAGTTCTTCATAAAAGTTACTTTCTTTGGATTAATGTCAGTGTCTGTGTGAAAAGGAATAATAACCTCATCCTCGGAGGCTGTACAGCATGACAGAACAGCTTCAGTTTTTAGAGACACTGAAAACACAAGGCTTTAGTCAGTACAAAATGGATGCCAGAATATGACTGTGGCTTTTTACTTAAAAACTTTGACCCATCCATCCAAAGACGGTTTCTTATATGGATCAACATTGACTCATAGAGTATTTAACTCAAATTCAAACCTAATTTATTTCAGTTTGGAGATGATTTAGGGCAGATTCACTCTAAAGGTCTGAATCGAACCAATGTGAGGATGATACACTGTTTCAGGTTTACAACTGGTCCACTCTGCGTTCACAAAGGCAAAACTCAAACATTTCAGGAGTTGAAAACATGAGTCATGTAGTGGAAATGTAATTCGACTATTGGTCAGACAGTTGGCGGATCAAAGACATCAAAACTGCCAATTTTCTACCTGGATATCGTACATCTTGGAACACTGTCAGGTTCTGTTCATATTGATGCTGATGTGGAGCTCATATCAGCAGACTTTACAGGACTGTGCATATGAACATCTTATAAGAAATCCATCATCTATTTTCTTCTGCTTATCTGGGGTTGGATTGCAGTGGCAATAGGTTAAGCAGAGTATTCCAGCCATACCTCTCCCCAGCAATGCAAATGAGATATGTAATCCCTCCAGTGGGTTTTTGGTCTACCTTGAGGTCTCCTCCCACTAGGATGTGCCCAGAGAGCCTCCAAAGGGAGGCATACAGGAGGCATCAGATGCCTGTGCCCCCTCCAGCTGGCTCCTTTAAACGCAGAGGAGCAGTGGCTCTACTCCCGGCTTCCTCCAGATGTCTGAGCTCCTCACCCTGTCTCTCAGGCGGAGTCTTGCCACCCTACGAAATAAACTCATTTCAGCCACTTGTATCTGAGATCTCATTCTTTCAGTCACCACCCAAGCTGATTATAGGTGAGGGTTAGAATGTAAATTTAAAACTTGATGCCACATCATTTTGCCTGTTGATCATTTTCATTTTCATTTTACCGGGGCTCATAAACAATTCAACAATACTTGAACTCCTTCACTTGGGTTCACTCTCAACCCAGAGAGAGAAATCCACCATTTTCTATGGCTTCAGACATGGAGGTGCTGACTCTCACCAGCACGCTTGGCTGTAAACTGCCCCAGTGCGTGCTGAAGGTTGCAGTCTGAGGAAGCCAACAGATGATGTTTTGTAAGACAGTGGTATTAAATTATTTAGTAATGCTGTCCAGTCCAGACTTGTCCCTTGTCAGTCCATATTTTGGTAGCAAACACCCTACTGGTTCATCAGTCACCAAAACAGGAAGAGAAAATATTTCTTAACCAATGAAATGATACATACAGTACAATGGTGCACTTCTGTGATTGGTTCAAATGGTGTTCACCCCAGTAATGAACCACTCCAGAGTTCACTTGACAGCAGTCCAAGACCACCCCTTGGTGAACAAGAGCTCAAATCCTCTTGTCACACCACCTCAAACGAAGGGAGTAAACTGGTAAACAGGGTCCAACTGGACTACACGAGGCTAGTGTGAACACACCTTTAAATTTAGGTTCATGTTTATTCAAATCATTATTATTTCTCCTTGTCAGCATCTTTGTCAGAGTCCAGTTCATATTTTATACAACAATGTCATTTGCAAATTGTGAAACAAATTAATTAATTTTAAGAGAGGAGAGGTGTTTAAAGTGGTGTTGGAGAAATTGCTTTCATTGATTCAAGCAGGACAGATGTGGTGAAACAGCAGCAAACAGAGGAGGTAATAATCATCCATAACAGAAGCCATTAACCCACAGTTTTAACCTGCAGTCACTAATGTATTTGTCTTTATTCAAATTAGAATATATTCCAGTCAGTGTTCAGTCAGTTTAATTTATAATACGTCTGTACTCTGACCATGGCCGTTATTGTATTTTTTTAAATAACCAGTTCTTTTTATGTATAAAACTCATGCAGGATTTGTGTACTTGATCCTGCATAATTCTGCACGGCAGCAGAGATGCTACATTGTCGTTGCGTTTCAGAAAATTAAATCAAAATGAGGTGAAAAGCCTCTTAAACACCTGGCTGCCTGCAACATTTTCTCATCCTGCTTTCTCTTTCCATGTTAATGATCAACATTAAGCCACTTTTAACTAATCTAAATTCCATATACAGCATTAACTGGATTGCATAATTATCCATAAGCTGCAAATGTATAAAGACTGGCATGCAAAGCCAACATCACAGACTTCGCCTGTTTTATATTCATTTTGTATTAATGCATGCACACATACATCTGTCTGTCTGTGTGTGTGTGTGTGTGTGTGTGTGTGTGTGTGTGTGTGTGTGTGTGTGTGTGTGTGTGTGCACTTGTCTATATGTTTGGGCATGTCTTTGTGTGCACCACATGTCTGTATTATAAGTAAGTACATGCATGTCCATATCCACATGACACGCTCCTGTTTAAAAGGTGATCACAGGTCCATTAATATCTCTGTCCCTTATCCATCATTCTCATATCCCACACAGATCTCCATTATTCATCCCATCACTTCACCTCCAACACTATTAACAGACGACTCAGAGCTCCGCAAACAAATCCTATAAATTCTCTAATTATTATTCATGCAGTTTAGGCTTTATGATGGGAGTTCCTATAAATATCTCCCCCTCACTCTGTCTACTTTCCCTCCCCCCTTACTTTCTGTCTTTTCCACATACACATACAGTAGTTGTACATATGCGCTTATCCTACACACACACATACACAAACACACACTTATTATCTTCCCTCTCCAACTCTCTCTCTGTTCTTGTTTGCTTCCGTTTCTCTCTGATCAGCAGCACGCAGCTCTGCAGGGAGGAGATAAAGAATAAAAGTATCTTCTCCTTCCTCTCCTTCTCCTTGTTCTTCTTCTTCTTCTGCATCCTCTCCATCTCCACCCCTCCCCCCACCACAGCGCCCATCCTTCACACCAGCTTGTGGCGACCAAACTGGAGAGAGGGACATGATGCACCACAGTATAGGAGGAGGAGATGAGAAAAAAAGATAGGAGCTTTCTGCAGAATGAACAAAGGGGTGCAGGTGATTTAGTAGCCATGCAACAGAACAGCCCTGCTGCAGCTTCTGCTGCTGCTTGGATTTACGCCAAGAATGGGTTCGATTGGCCGAGGAGACTGAACGCCCCTCCGACCTCCGCAGGCCAGGAAGAGTGATGGAGAAGGGGAGGAAAGTAAAAGCTAAGAATGATTGGAGGGTGAAAGTGGTGTCCGACTGATAAAATCAAAAACTAAACCGACAGTGAAAGAACAAGTGATTTGAAGGTAGAGCAGACTAGGGATGGTAGTAAACTTTTTTGTTTGAGAATTAGTAACACTGGTTGTTTGTGCTAGATCTCTCAAACTTTTATACATGGTACTCATATTTGTGTCCTACGAATAAAACTCAATTGGACGTCTACTACACGATCACAGATTATGTGAATTTATGTCCACTGCTGGGGTGAGTTGTCACACTAGCTAGTTGTCACTTGAATTCTTATTTGTTGTGTCGACTTGTTATGTGTAGGACTACAGATGGAAATGAGTGCCTCGCTAAATCTGGTGCAACCATGTTTTCATTTCTTGTAAATGATCTATGTCATTGTACACTGTCCTTTTATAAATCAAATAAACTAAACAAAATAAGCTGGGGATAGATGTAATGATGAAAGGTAATTTGCTTCAATTTATGAAAGACCTTTATGGAAGAATAAGGAACAAACACTTTTTAATAAAATGAACAATTTAAAGTGGCAAAAGATATTTGTGTGTGGACCGTATTCCTGAGTGTTCATGTGTCACATTAAGGCTTCAATCACTGACACAGCTGTGGTATATGTAGATGGCTGCCTCTGGGGTGCAGCTTTGTGGGTCCAGAAGTGACAACGCACAAATTTGACCAACACTTCTTTTGCCCTTGAGTTTGCAAATGTTCAGTGGTCACAATGCAGAGGTTCTCATTACTTTAATGAACTGTTACAACTATTTGCACCCCAAGCAGCTAGCACATAAAGTAGGCCTACTGAAACATCAAGTGGATTGCTTATGTGCTTCCCCTAAAACAGGCAGCTACGGAGGAACATTGATTGGTGTTTACAGTAGCCAGTACAACTGTGCATTATGCCCTCGACAGCTCCCTGCCTTGCAGCTAAAGTGGTCCATAAATGTAGAACCTTTCAGCCAGTTCTTCTCAGCTCCCAGTTAACACAGCTGGAGCAGGGCCAAAACAGCCTCAGAGACCAGTGGAGGTTGACAATAGGTAATAGGCCACAATACTGGGCACCCTGGGCCTGAGTCATGGCTAACCAAGCTAACAGCACTTAGCGGTTAGCTAACTTAAAACTCTGTAAACGACCTCAGTATTGTATTCCCAGTTGATATGAGAGGCAGCTGTTGCCTGCTAACGACAGCTAACAGTTGCGTTTAACTAGTTTAGCAAGAAGTAAGCTAATCAAGCTAAGCATACATCAGGAAAGCTCTCCAATTAAATAACCAAGAATTGAAACTGAGCAGCTGGAGGACACCAGAAAGGAAAAGAGAAAATACTTTCTCCACAAAATATTATCTTTTCATCCAGATCAGTGAATAAAGTTGAATGAAGTTGTGGTTTTGTACAGTGAAGCCTGTTCTCCAGAGACTGCACCAGAATAGATGTATTCTCCCTCCATGCTCTGCTGCGTCATGAGAGAGAAAGGGCTTCACTGGATGCAAATTTAGTGTAGACCTCCAAGCACAGGGTAATTCATCAAGAGTTTTTAATCATTTTCTAGAAAAAGACAATTTCTAAAATACAATTAAAAATACCCAGGAATGTCTACGATCACGCCTGTGTTTTCTGAGCCTGGATGAGATGCCTACTGAGTGCAGCTCTTCCTATAGGGCCGGTTAAAGCCTCTGTGATGTTCTCTGACTCATCAAAGTGATACGCAAAACTGTACATCAGATGTCTTAAAAGTGCCAGGAGAACACAAACGGTTGACTGGCACTATGCCAACTGGGAACCTGAAGCATTGTAAGTCACTGTACTATTTCTGTAGCTACACCAGAGATGGGCTGTGCACATAAGTGTGCAGAAAACTCTAAATTATGAGCATTTTACATCAACAGAACACATAATGCAATATGTTGCATAGAGTGTATAACACTGCCTGTAGATATCTCTGTCATTCAAATCATCAGTTTGAAAATGAACAAGGTATTTTATTTCCTTGCATGTCATGAGAAGAATATCACACAAGTTAAAGGAAAAACTAATCTAATGTCCTCTCTGCTTCTGACAATCATGACATTCATGACATTACTCCTTTTGGCATTAAATTGAATGTCAAAATTTTTGCCATAGTGTGATTGTTGCAATCCAGCACTATGGACTAAAAAGTACCAGACCATCAACATTCTTTATATGACATGATATGAACACTTGAACATCAAACAACTAACCCATTGTCCCCGGTCTCCACTAAATGTGGCTCTTACTGGAGCATGAGATTCACATCACTGCACATTTTTATTGTTTCCTCCTCCTGAGGTGTTTTGGCCCCTGGGATGGAATATATTTAATTTATTCAGGCTTTGTTTGATATTTCACGGAGCGGAGAACTGTAGAATTAGAAAAGACAGGGCTGACACAGATCCTACAAGATCCAGTTGAGCCAGCAGGGCGCCCGCTGAAGGATAAATTGTTTGATGTGAGTCTCTCCTCACGGCAGACGCAGGATTGGATGATGTATAATGATCCTGCTATCAAACCAGCAGCCTGGACAGCAGTTAATGGTAACTCATATGCAAAGCCCACGAGAGCCTTCCTCCTCCTCCTCCTCCCCCTCCTGCTGTAATTGGTCTCCTGCTGTAGCTGCATGCAGGATGTCTTCACACTGAAGGCGCCCCCGTGTGGTCGGCAGGAGAAGCGTGCGCGCCGCGGGGGGTTTAAAAGCGTCCACTGAGGAGGAGCTGCCCACAGTACCAAGGAGCTCCACACCGGGAAAAGTTTACAACCAACTATCACACGGCACTGAAAGGAGGGAGAAACAGCAGAGATGGCAACTCAAGCACAGCAGCCGCCCCACCTGCACCTGGCTGAGCTCACCGCGGCGCAGTTCATCGACATCTGGAAACATTTTGACGCAGACGGTCAGTGCGCGCAAGTCTCTATCAGTCTGATGGAATTAATTGAGTGGTCAATTAGTATTAATTAGAAGAAAAAATACGTATACTATTGTGAGAAAGTAGTGTCAAATTCGAGTTTACATTTACTTTGTTATAGCTTTTTTAATTTCAAGTGAGAGTTCTGTGTTTTAAATATAATCCATTAGCATACATAAATGAAAAATTACACCAATATCAAGAAAATCATACATGCAGTTCGCTAAATTGTATTGAATATGACTTGTACATGAATAACTTTATTTCTGTGTTAATTCCTCAAATTTACTTGCTTTTATGGTGTTTCTGGTCTTTAGTGCGGTAAAAAAAACAAACAAACTCGGTAATGATTGTTTACTGCTCTTGTGTACGATACTCTACTGTTATAATATTTATGTTGTGACTTACCGCATTTTCTGTGATTTAAATTTGTCAGAGAGGATCTATTGTTTCTTTTTTTAAAACTACGATGATAGAAATTCAGTAAGACTGACTCCGTCAGAGTGAAGTTGTAGAGATGAGGCTGGAAAAGAGGGAGGGGAGGTTGGAGTGAAAAAGATAAGAGAAAGAGAGAGGGGGATGTGAAAGAAAAGAATGAGAGAGAGAGAGAGAGAGAAGGAGAGAGCGATGGGGGAAGGACGGACAGGGGGATAAAGTGGGGGGAGGACAAGAGAGGGAGAGCAGAGGAGGGGAGGGGGAGTGAAAAGGTGAGGGAGGAGATGAGTGAAGGGTGTTTTCTACTGGAGTTTATTGGGAGGAGCTTTTGAATATGAGAGCTTACTGGGATTTAACTGGAGAGATGGTGTGTGTGTGTGTGTGTGTGCGTGTGTGTGTGCGCGTGCGCGTGAGTGTGTGTGCGTGTGTGTGTGTGTGTGTGTGTGTGTGTGTGAGTGTGTGTGTGTGTGTGTGTGCGTGTGTGTGTGTGTGTGTTCATCCTGGTAGCAGCACACAGCCAGTGGTGGAAGACATCTGCAATATGAATCAGATCCTTTACCCTCAAGCAAAAGTAAATAATAATCGTAATATATTACATTTTTAATTAAAGTGGTAGTAATACATTATTATCACTGGTTCATTATTTATATAAGCAGCTCTATAATGTTGTGGTCAGTGGAGATGGAGCTGAATTGAATCTATACTAATTAGAGTGATTTGTCGATTAATCAATTATTCTCTCAAGTAATTTGTTAATTGTTTAAGTCAAATGCCCCTAGATAATTCACATTATTTTTTGCTGACTTTCTTGGTCTTCTATGATAGTAAACAGAATATTTGGGTTTTTAAATTGTTGATCAGGCAAATTATGTCGACTTCCGATTAAGGAAATTGTGATGAATATTTTCTTAATACTGTTTTCTAAAACTTAATGATCCAAATGATCAATTGATTTTTAAAAATAATCAACAGATAGATCATTATCAAAAGAAACTGTTTATTGCAGACATAATAAAATTACACTATAACTAATCATATGTAAAATCTTAATCTGCAAAGTAACTCCAGCTGTCAAATTGATGTGATGGAGTAAAAAGTGCAGTTGAATCTAATAGAAGAAAATCAGTTGGTGCAAAATGCAAATTCTTAAAATACCTTAAAATGATATTTAAGTTCAGCAGTCAAACACATTTACCTTGCATTTACCTTACCTTACCTTCTGCAGCCAAACTGCAGAAGAGCTTTGTCTCTGTCTCACTATGAGACACTCAGGCTTTAATGATTTTCATGTTGCAAAGCGAAGGATTATTTTCTGAAGCCATTCAGAATAAAAAACTCTGACCTCTATTGTTAAACCCTTTCGAAATTCTGTCTGATAAACTCTTGGTTTATCTTCATCAAGTAGCCTGACAGCACTGGAGTCGCCCACAACTCTTCTTCCTTCCCACCAACAGTCAAGTTAAGTCCGTTTTATTTATGTAGTGCCGAATCATAACAGAAGTTATCTCAGAGCACTTTTCATACAGCAGGTCCAGACCGTGCTCTTTATTATTGACTATGCTAGTTTGTTTTAATCATGACCACAACCTTTCACTAACCTTATTTAAGTAGTTTTTGTGCCCATGTTTCCAAACCTTAACATCAGATCAGAGGATGATCCCTGGCACTGATTAACAATGTCATCCTGCCGATAGAGGCACTACATCATCATCATATGGGTCAGTTTGGAAGTCAAATGACCTGTTTTGCCAGTTGATTTGAGGACCTATTGACTATTGCGGGGGATCCCAAACTTTTTTGTTACAAGGGCCCCCACATTAGATGCACATTAGAACACAGACCCCCAGTTTAAGAGCACTTGTCTTAAAAAATCCACCCTGACTATTTCTGTATTTTTAGGTTTGAAGACAAAAAAACCACTCCTCATATTGCATCAATAATCAAACTAGAATCATTATAAATAATCAATCAAAACAACCAACCACATTTATCTCACTGTTGTCCTGACTTCCAATGAATGTGAAAAAGTTAAAATATTCTATTTCTCCTTCTGCTGGGGGCCTGCTATAACCCACTGAAGGACCCCTGTTGTTCCCCAGACCCCAGTTTGAAAACCGATGGACTATTCAGCTACCATCTCAAAGGCCACAGATGCTCAAAAGTGATCTGAAAACAGGTCACATTTTAAAACATATACAGGTGTATCTTACTCTTTAACAAGAGAAAAGCAACTGATCAAAGATTAATTGATCTAGAACTGCTCAAACAGCCCATTCTCATTCCCAACTAATCAGATACCAATGTTTTGTCACCGCCCAACAATACATACAGATGTGCACTTCAATGTAATCCCATCCACGACCATATGAGATGCACCGGGCTTTTGATGTAGTAAAGAGGGAAAAGTCTACATGTGGACGGGGTGGATGGATGGCTCAAAAAACACAAGACTTTCACCCAGGAGGCCGGGGTTTGCATCCCATGTGAAAACCAAAAGGTTATTAGAAGTTTGAAGGTACATAATGTTACATGCACCTCTTGTGTCATGTGACTTTTGTCTTACAAGTTGCTTCAGTAGCGTACTTATTATAACCTCAAATATAGTCTTATCCTAAATCTACCCAAGTAGTTTTGTTGTTTAAACCAAACTGAGATTGTTTCACAATGTTAACCACATGTTAAAAAGGCTTTCTGGCAGTGTGTTATACACTGAAGGATGGTAACAAAACGTTGGTTTGTGATGAGAACGGTTTTGCTAAGACTTCGATGACTGCAATGACTTTTTTTAACCATCACAGTCTTCAAGCAGCTCAAAGGGAAAATTCAGCACTTTTCATATGGACGTCCAATCAATGTTGATGGTAAGTGTAGCCAGCTGAAACAATAAATTCCCCCGTGCGTGTTATATTGACAGAGAAAGCTGAGTTCTCTGTTTCAGCTTGGATTTCTAGTCTCCACCTCTGGGTAGCCAGGAAGTGTGGTACAGAAGTATTTTTGTCACCAAAACCCACAAAGTAAAAGCTATAGGCTATAAAGGTGGAGTCACCCATTGATGATTGTTAGAGCTTGTGATGCAAGACAGATTTCCATGTGACAGACAATAATGTTTTATATTATTTTACTCTGCAACATGGGCTTGGGTGTCCAAAGTTTGTGCGCAATGCATCCTGGTACATGTAGGCACTACCAGCATGGCTCCGTGAGCTGGAAAACTCAGTTTTCTGGTCAATATAGCATGCACTGAGGAATTTATTGCTTCAATTGACATTTACCATCAACACTGATCAGACATCCACATACAAAAGTGTCGAATTTTCCCTTTAGTTCAGCTCAAGGGTGCCAAACTAGTGGTAATGAGGATGAAGAAACCAAAGCTAATTACTTACCCATCTAAATGTAACTGGGTAGAATCATGGACTGAATTACACAAATGACAGAAATGTATTTTCTTGTTTGTGTTTCCTTGCATGAAAATCTCGCTGTTGGTTTTAAGCATTACCTCCATCTAATGTCATCTAATAACATCATTAATACATAAACCACTGTGCTTAGCAAACACGTCTGACTGGAGAAAATTCTACCACATCACAGAGATCGTCTCACTCACAAAACAACTGTCCATTAACTGCAAAACAGTCTATTCCTGGGACATTTTGGTTGGATTGTTGTTGGCTAAGACAGCTTCATGACAGCAACAGGTTGTTTTCTTGACCTCAGCTGCAGCACAGCAGAGCCTGAGAGAACCAGAGCTCATACTGGCTGCAGGAAAAACTAGGACAAATAGAGCAAACCAAGTCTTTCCAGTCTTGAATCTCATCTGGGATTTTCTTTACATTTAGTCACCCATGTTATTGTCATGAAACTACTTTCTGCTGTTTTATGAGTTTGGCAGCTGGATTCTTTATTGAAGTGCCATTGAGCAATCAGCAGTTGAGCTGTGCTTGAAAATGTTTTAGGAGGTGCAGGGCTGCATCTGCTCACTATGCAGTGTGCAGTGGTGCGCTCCATGTGGCAGCTGAGATTTGTATTGAAGCTAAACTCTGGCAGTGAACCCCAGTGAACTGAGAACGCACTTATTTATGTGGACTTTATTACAAGTCTCACAATCTGAACACACTCAGACTTCAACGCAGATTATTTGCTCCTTGCTTTCCCCACCTGAGATACTCTGTGTTGCATCTGTTTCAGCTCTGTTTTAAATGATGTAACAGCGCTAAACTGGAAAAAAAAAAACAGACTAAACTGGACATATCACTCATAAGGTGAAAAGGGGCAGCTAACAAGTTTTCTGTTGAGGCAGACCTTTGCAGATCAGAAATCTCGGAGATCATCATTGTTAACAGGATTCAGTCAGAGTTACTTTTGGCCAATCAAAGCAATATTTGTGCAGTGACATCCTCTCACATCTTGGTACCCCCATGTTCTTGAAGGACAGCAAGAACACATTAAGATACAAACTGTCCCTATTTGCCATAGTGGAGCCTTAATTGGTCTACAGTGCTGCTCAGCACTCTGCTGGCACTGATATGCACAATAAGTTGTGTGCACTCCCCTTCTTGCATTTTGTCACACTTGATCTGGCTGAACCCCACTGCAGACCCAGCCAAGCAAAACAGATGCAGCATGCAGTAAAATAATTACTGCTTTAGGTAAAACTGAGAGCTGCTGGGACACTTAGTCACAAGGTAGAAAAAAGTTTGTGTGTAAATTTGTTAGTTTTGAACTAATGGGATTTTATATTTAATACCCCTTATCTTTAAGTGAAGACATATTTACACAACTATTTTAAGTAACTTAATAAGTATCTAAAATGTAGTGAGATCGTAGAGTTCTAGATACAAACTTTTTAGGGCTTAATGGTTGGTGAGTCCACCACTTTGATCCAGATCAAACTTCTCAACAGCTAGCTGATAGATTGCCATGACATTTGGGTCAAACATTCATGGTGCCCTGAGGATAAATCCTGCTGACTTTGGTGATCTTTTGGCTTCCTTCCTTCCTCTCATTATGCTTGCATTGGCATATTCAGTGGCCTGTATACTTCTGAAGTAAACCCGGAAGCCAGACAACATTTTTCCAATTCTCATTTTGGGTCTGGTATCCAGCTCTAGCTGCTAGGATGACTGTTGACTCTTGTTAAGCTGTAGATGCTGCTCATAATAGACAAATAATTAGCCGATCAGATTTTATGTCAGTTGTTTATTACATAATTTTTTTTCAATATCTACATGTTGTCTTATTCACTCTATTGACAGTCAAGGATATACCAATCAGATTTTGATTAAGATTTAATTAAAATGGTTATTAAAACAGCGAAAATGACCATATAGAAGCAAACTAACACTCAAGTAACCTTTTTTGACTTCTTTTAACTCACTAATTGTAATTGAAAATGCATTTTTGGCCATTTTTTCCTCCATGTGTCACTGAGTGCTATTACAAATGTAGATATGATCATTTTATTGGTGAGATCTCTTGCTGATTTTGTATCTGACATTTTTATTAGACACATCTGGATGCAGAATTGAATTGTTTGGCTAACAAGAAGTAATCCAGAGATTGCTCTTGATTTGACAATAAGAAATGTATTAACAGTATGGGTTTGAAAGTGAAACTGAGGTGAAGATGAATGTCAGGTTACATTGAGTCAGCTTGCTTTGTTTCCACACCCAAAGCTCTGTGTTTGCAGCGATTTGTTTATATCTAAAACAGCAGCTCAACCAAAGCACAGATGGTGACATGGAGCACCTATAAAATACAGTGTGCAAATGAATCTGGCCAGGGAGACAAGAGGACGGGGGGAGGTGAAGGAGAAAATGATCAGAAAGCAAAGGAGATGAGAGGATAAGAGATTAAGAGATGAAGGGGGGGGGATCTCTGCATTTCGTCTGTGTTTTGTTCTGAATTAAAACAACAATTTTATTAACATGTATTTTTGTATGATAAAAGGCACAGACGCCCCATATCCCTGCTCGGATTGTAGACAGATGGGAGTCATTCTTATGATTAAAAAGAGAACGTTCAGTCCTATATGGTACTCTGTGGCTCGCAGGGAGACCAGTGGAGTAAATTATTGTATTGAATCATCCCCGATCATGTGGCTGTCGTATGAAGTACAAATCCAGACACAAGGACAGAATGCCCCAATAAGCATCAATCTGACTGCCCACTTTCACCCTCTTAGGCAAGAAAACACTCATTATACTGCTTACACTCCGCCGGCAATTCACTCTTTTTTTCTTGCTGAACCACATCACTGAGTCGCCACAATCCCTGCCGCTGCTAAATGCCAATTTGGCATGAGATATGTGGACGTGAATACAGAATATTCTCCAGACATGAGCTTGTTTTTGTGTGCATTCAGTTCATCAAAGCGGTTTTTCAATTAAAAGTTTTCAGCTATGTAGAGATGATATAACATGTGTTCATCATGGTGTTGTAGTGCTCCGGGCTTCACTCAAGACGTGAATATTGACGACCCAGACTTTTGTTTTGATTTGTGCACTGCATTTGGGGCTGAACCAAACAAACACTCAATGAAATGCTGATTGGAGTGCAGCTTTAAGGATGTATAGGGCCTGTATACAGTCCAAGTAAGCAGTTCTGTAAACTGCTTACTTTTAATCACAGAGGACTTGAGATTGGACTGAAAATTTAAAGACCCCCTGTGACCTTTAATCTTTCATCAACGTCTAAGTCTTTCATCAAACTTTTGAGCAGTCAACAAAGCTTCAGGCGACTTAAAAGCTTCATAACATAATTTGTGCCAAACTAATTTAGCTGATGCTCCACAGGAAATGGCTACATCGAAGGGAAGGAGCTGGAGAACTTCTTCAAAGAGCTGGAGAAGGCCAGGCGAGGAGCAGGAGCAGGCATGGTGAGCTCAAAGCACATTTATTGATCCTTACTTACTGTAGTTACATTTAGACGAAGTGACTTGTGTAGCTGACACATTAATATGAGTGTATTTTTTCTGTTTATTTTCTTCAACAAGACCCTTTTCGCAGGAGCCAGTTTGACATGAAATAGTCGAGTAAACGCAGCTGTTTGTCCCATTCAGGTCAAACAGAGTCAGGGTGCTGCTATCATGCTGCTGTTATATACTTACATTACATTATTATGACATTACACACAATTTTATATATATAAAAAAAAATGACAGAGAGAATCCTATAAAAAAAATGTCAGCTTGTTCTGTTGCTAGCTAGTTGCTATAGATGCTATAGCTTATTATGTGAATAAAACTTTAACATTACCTCCTAACATGATTTTTGCAAGTGTCATATCGGACAGATTATCATCAACTATGGTGGTTGTTTAAAAATAAAAATAATAATCCCATAATCCCACGCCACTTCATGACATCATCAAACTATGTCTTTTGTTATTGTTTAACGTGAGAGCCCCCTATTAGCAAATTTACATATTGTGCATTAAATCCACCATTTAATGAAACAAAATGTAGATATATTAATGACAGATTTGACATTTTAAAAGATCTTGCCAGGGGATCTGCAAAAATGGCATGCATTCACATTTTAAGTAAGCTAATGTTAGCGAAATACTAGCTAACTGTAGACTTACATTACATTACATTTCAGTATCAGAACCATTCGGCCCAGTAACATTTTGAGTTTTAAAGTCTCTACTAAATAATTTTATCCCATTCAAGTTAGAGGAGGCTAACCTGTAAGTTGGCTGCTTGGCTGAAGGAAGTATCTAGTGTACTTGCTCTACAGGCTGCATGATATAGAAGCTCCAACACAAAGGTTGGATTCATGCGTCACTGAGCAGCTCTGATAGGAATGAACGAAAGCCCATCTCCAACTGTATCCTGTATCCGGTTCTACAGTACATCCATGCTATACGTCCATCATTAGCTAGCAAGTTAGCTAGCATTATGCTAACATTATCTGACTGCAAATATGAGATATATCGAGAATAATGAGGTACCAAGCTTGCTCAACTGTCATTGGAGTACAGAGCAAAAAGAGGCGGGACTTACCAAAGGGTCAATTGCTTAGGCAACCCTCTCTCCAAATGATGTTTGTGTACCAATTATCTGTTTTTCAAATTATGTTTTTTGGGGAAATATAAGTACTGCCTGGATTATATTTGATTTCTAATATAGGAAGTGGTACATTTACAGTACATACTACAAGCTAGTTATAGGGAAGTTGGGGTTGTTGGTGGGTGCAGTTGCTTTTCTCTCATACTAACCAAGTGCTGCAAGTGCCTAAACATCAGGAGGGAAAACTAATTAATTAATATATTGACAACCAGTGTTTTCAGTATTCAGTGCCAACATCATCAGGCCACATACGTTAATTAAAAATGTTCCCTCATTATGTTGATAGAAAACATAATCTTGATGGCCTTCAGTTTCAGGCAGAACTGAGTTACAGACGAGTAGAAACATAATGTCTGGGGGACAGGGTTGGCCTAGTTAGCATGTTTTATAGTGCGTTCTCTTACATACGTGTAAAAATTAAAAACTGCATTACATACCTCTTTGATGTGTTGCAGGATCCTTCACATGCTGCATTCAAAGAAAAGATGAAGGAGTTCATGGCCAGCTTTGACAAGAACTCTGATGGGAGAATTGAGATGTGTGAGGTGAGAACTAAGTTAAAAACAGCTACTTCAGTGGTAGAGGGTGGGTAATATATCAATATTATATATATATTGTGATATGAGACTAGATAATGCTGGATATTGTTGTATCGTGATATGGCATAAGTGTGGTCTTTTCCGAGTTTAAAGGCTGCATTACAGTAAAGTCATGTAATTTTCTGAACTTACAAGACTGTTCCAGCTGTTCTGTTATTTGCTTTTACCCACATAGTCATTATAGCCATTATATTGTGTTAATATTTTGTGAAAGCTCCAATAGTTATCCTGCAATATTGTTGCAATATCAATAAATAGAATAGGTAAAGACACATGCAGCATGTTAACAACATCCCTAGCTCGACTTCAGCCTTTGTTGCATGTCATAACTCTGGAATAAATAATCACTGTGTCTCTTTATGTTCCCATCTGTAGTTGGCTCAGCTTCTGCCCACAGAGGAAAACTTCCTGCTCTGTTTCAGAGAGTTTGTGGGATCCAGCTCTGAGTTTATGGCTGTAAGTTTATGTCTATTGTATATCTGAATCCTTCATCTTAAGCTGTCACACTCATCAAAACTGATTCAACTTAATGATGGTAAAAAAATGAGATTTTAAAATGGACAGCCCATAAAGTTTGTTTCCATTGGAAAAAGTCGACTAACTGCTCAACTTCACTGAGCTGTAAAATCTCCCTAAAAATGCCTCAAGTCGGCAGTGCCATCACAGCTCGTCCTGTGGGACACATGCTCAGCTGCCATGCGATTCCTTTTGTTTCTGTGCCGAGTGAGGCCGTCTGCTTGGTGTGGAAATGGTCCAGTAAGGGTGTAAATTGTTAATTTAAAGTCTGGATGGTGTGTCTGGAACTCAAAAACTTGCAAACTGTTAGATATTGTTAGATTGTGGTCGGAGTGAAGCATGAAGCTGACTTAAATTGTCTTAAACTGAATTCAGTTATTAATGCCCATAAATTTTAACTTGACTTCTTTATTATTGTCTAGAAGACCACCAGTAACATTTTGCCTTCTTTGGTTGCACATGTTAATATAATTAGTGAGAAAACAGTGAAGCATCGAACATCTGGTCCACTGTGATCGAAAATAGCCCGCACATACACACACTTGGTGTACTCGGGCTTGGTTGAGGAGGGTTTTCAGTGGTGGTGTGATGTTCAGGCTGTTCTGTGTGTTAAAGCTATTCTAAGACAGCCATACATTATGAATGGAGCACAGCTTTCTGCAGGGGAAAGGCAGTGAGTGCTGGAGGGGTTTAGGTATCCATCTTTGATAAGGCCTTTGACTAATTCTATATTTACACAATGTCAGTTGACACTGTGCTACCACTGTCTCTTTGCTTTAGTCTTCTGTAACTGTGGCAATATACAGAGAAAGTCTGCCAATCATAAAGTCAAGTGTGTATTTTGACTCGTCACTGTAGCACTCATGTTTTGTGACAGCCTCACTAACAGCATCACTCATGTCCTGCAGGCCTGGCGGAGGTATGACTCTGACAGGAGTGGATACATCGAGTCAAATGAGCTGAAGGTAAAACACAGTATGTCAAAATATGCAGTAAAGCCAATTAATGAGGGATCATTTAAAGTGCACAGCTGCTCTGACAGCAGTGCAGCACTCTCACAAAGGTTCAGTCATTCTGTCATTTAGACATCTGTCTCTGCAAACACATGCACACACTCTGTGCTGCATCAGACCCATGAAGTATTAAAACTTACACTTACACATCATAATTATTGTCAGAAATCTGTGTAAAGGTATTTTTAAACTTGGTGGGTTTACCTCAGAGTTACTGATACACATGTCTTCTCTATTTCATGAGTTGTGGGTGTATAATCATATATGCATATGTGCATATTTTGTGATTACTGTAAACAAACCAGACCTTGTTTGAAATGATGATTAGCTTTTGTGTTGTACTATAATTGGTGCTAATGTCTCTACTAAATCTGCACATGTGCATTATGCTCTCTACTGAAAATTCTTAGTCTCATTTGAAAAACAAACACTTAACTTTTTTCATATCCTGAGCTCTGTACATTAAGACTATTAATTTTCACCACAACTGCAAACTACTGATCATGAATACATCATTTATTTTTTTATTTTTTTATTTGTTTGTTTACCTGGGACAGTGCATCTTAATCAACATCGCAGTTTACACTTAAAAGTAAATGTGCCAGAGTTAGCTGAGAAGCTAATTTTCATCTGTAGTCCCTGGGCAGGTTATAACAAATTAAAGTGCTTTAACAAGTAATATGTAACAAAACAACACAATACAATATATAAATATGTGACAAAAGTACAGAAAAAAATGAAAGGTGATGCCAAAGATTTGGTAGTAAGATGACTTATGATAGCACGTTTGTTTTGTTTTAAGCCATGTCGTCTAATCACTGACTGTTAGAGTTTTTCTTTCTCCTCAGGGTTTCCTGTCAGACCTGCTGAAGAAGGCGAACAAAAACTACGATGAGAAGAAACTCAAAGAGTACACACAGACAATCGTGAGTATCATGAGGCTTAGAGTAAGTTTTTAATTCACTGTGCTTCAGCAAACTCAAAATTAAACTGCAAGACTTTAAAGGTACAATCAGTAGGGTTTGTCTAAGCTGTTTCTAAACACACCAGAAAGTAAACTGGTTGTTGAGTTCACTTCCAGAACATCAAATACAGATGTTTTGGGTTGGTAAATTGTCATGAGCACAGCAAAAGCATGAAAAAATTACGAAATACAGACACAGGGCAGACTCTCTGCATAAAATCGTAAGTGATGATTGACAGGGATTATGTTTATATGGGTCTATACATATTTTGTAGTATGTTGCATAAAAAACATTTTTGTTTATTTATCTATATTTGTAGTAAGATTACAGTGACGTAGACCCAGTGTCCTTTTAAATTAAATCTATTGGATCACAAACAGACTACAAGTTTCATTACTCAAAGAATTAACATGAAAACATTTTTGTCCATTTCTGCTTAAAGATTTACAGAGGTTTATTGGCAGAATATGGCAGAAATAGAATATAATATTCATATGTATGTTTCATTAGTGTATAATCACTTCAATTGTTGTGTTTTCGCTACCTTAGAATGAGCCGTTTATATCCAGAGAGGGTGCGGGTCCTCTTCCACAGAGGTCGCCATGTTGCACCATCATGTTTCTACAGTAGCCCAGAACAGACAAACCAAACACTCTAAATAGGGCCTTTTGTGTTTTGTGCCAGCTTTGCGGCCAGTGTAGGTTTTCCGACATGTTTAGAAGGGGTGGGTGAGGCAAGGTGTTTGCAACCTGCAAGCTCGCCACTTGATGCCACTGAATCCTGCACACTGGTCCTTTAAAGTTGACATGAAATGGCATTTTGAGAGTAAATGTTTCGTTACATATTTCTGAGTGAAACAGGATATAAAAGTGGGTTTGTCGTACCAACATACCAGGCTGTTGTTAGCTAGCTAATGATTCTTAGCTTTGTGAGGTTAAAAGTTGAAGACTGATTGATAGATGCAAGCCTACATTTTCACGGTCTCACGGTATGTCATGGTATTAAAATAAAGAATAGGAAAGAAAAACATGATTGGATTTTAATATTAGAATACAAAGAAAATGATTTTGTGGTATTTTTTGCATATGTTGCTAAAAGGGTGCACAGTATGATTGGGGATGTGATCTAAAGGGGTTAAAAAGGCATTTTTCATTTCATCTTCTCTTTAATATATTCATGACTATATCACATCTACACTCGGCAACAGTGCCTTCATGCCCATGTTACATACATTTCCACATAATGTAACTGAAATAACATCCCCACAGGCTTGAATTATAATACACTGAACAACATCAATGTATGGGTTCACCCTCCAGCTCACCTGTACTGCTGATACATCAGTTTTCTGCGGTCTCAACACTCAACTGCTGCCATTTACACTTTTTATTTTGAATGGTATAACATGTAATATGTGTGTGTGGGACTGTACATGAAGGTATTTGAAGGCCTCCTGTTTGCTGCTTTTTTCCCTGATAAATTCTCTGCTAATCTTCTTTCTGTGCAGCTGAGGATGTTTGATCTGAACGGCGATGGTAAGCTGGGCCTCTCTGAGATGGCGAGGTGAGTGCATCTACAGTTTTATTTATATGTCAGTGCGTTTTTAAACCTCTCTTGACGCATACTAACAAGATGAAACCCTCCTTGTTGTTTTACTGCAGGCTCTTGCCAGTCGAGGAGAATTTCCTGCTGAAGTTCGAGGTAAGATGAAATAAAGTCACAACCACTGTAGCGACTTAAGACTGAAGTCACTGGAGATTCAGAGTAGTACAATTCAACATTATTGGATTCACTACAAGAGGATTATTTGTCATCAAAGTACTGAATGGACATATGGGTCATTGACACAAATGCGTGGTTACTTACGTTAAGTCCTTCAGGATTTATATACAACAGTATAACATTTCATTGAAAACATGATCCTATGTGTTTGGAAACAGATTTTTAAGTTCCATTAAATCAAATAAGTTAAAGCCCTGCGAGCTTTTTTTAATCCAGGACTTTAATTTGCATCTTAAAATTATTTTAAATTATCCAGAAGGCAGTACTGAGGGAATAAATAGCCACCATATCATTTTAATGCTTCGAACATCAACATTTGTAGCACATTGGCAATGTTAATCTACGTGTATCTCCCACATGTATTTTGTCATGTATGTTCCCATACGTGCACGCTCGCTCCAGCAGATCAACAATTCCTTTCTGACAGAGGATTAGTCTGTCTGATCAGGATTAACTCAACTCTAGTCCCAGTTATCATAATCTGCATGGATTAATATCAGTTCTGGATTTGGTGGGGCTTTTACCGCTCTCTAGAAATATCCTGCAGTTTCTAACAATTTTCACTTCTTTCTCTCTTTTTCTTTCTCTCTCACACACAGGGCATCAGACTCACAGTGAAGGAATTTGACTCCCTCTTTACCTACTATGATAAGGTGACAGCAGCATGTTTGTCTTTGTGTTTGCTTTCATATATACGGTATCTCTGTGTTATGTGTTATGCATAAAAAGTAACATTTCCATATTTCCAATGAACAGTAGGTAATTTATTAATATTTAACAGGGAGATGACTCAATGAGAGCACCCTAGTGATGAGAAGACCAGTTAAGAAATCTGCTGTAATATAAGCTAGATGTTTTCAAACATTTATTACAGACTGAGGGTCCAAATAAAGAATAAGACATTACATATAATAATATTGTTCAGAATCATTATAGATTCAATAGGAAACTGATAAAAGGATAGGACCAAGAGACAAGGGTACAATTATAAATCTGTCTGCTACTTCAGCACCATGGACAGCGCCACAGATTTATCAATAGACAGCCCAGTTAGGTTATTGATACTTCAGTGCCACGGTCGGCACCATAGATTCTTATTGTCACAAACCTCAGTACATTAAAGGAACATTGAGTCAGACAGACGAGACAAACACATTCAACTAAATAACCCCTCTGCTCCTGCACTCTCTCTGCTGCTAGGCCAGTTTACAGCTTTAAATTTATTGTATATTTAATGCCACTTTTCAAGTATTTGATAGATGCTCAGTTGGTTCGTCCAGCACTTTAACAATTGTTTGACAGATGCTATGAAATTGACATTCATGGTGTTCTAATGGCTTTAGTGATCCCATGACCTGTTTACACATTTCTAGCTGGATTGCCATTAAATTTGGTTCATAACTTAAGTTGAAACGATCCAATTCTTATATTTGTGACCTGCAAAAATAATGACATTTCCATGATTGACAGCAGAATTAGTAAACAGAGCCGCCCATGATGTCACCTACTGGTTTGTAGTTAACCTTTTTGAAGCCTCAAGTTGGCTGAGAAGAAAACAAGCTATTATATTGAGATAATGAAATAATCAACCCATTAACATGAGAAAAACAAAAGGTTGTTTCCACTTATTACTTATTATGTGTATCAGAGATCAGGAGTGCAGTGTGCATAGATGGCATCTTGACAACTGTATCAACTGATTCAAGCTTAAAATCGCACACACACACACACACACACACACACACACACACACACACACACACAACTAAACATTTATGCCTTAACTTGCTGTTCAGTTATGAACCCAAACCCTGACAGTCACGACAGTGGTCTTGAAGGTTGAAATCAGGTGTGATCAAATGAAACAGACACTTGTTTTGTGCTCTTCATAATTATCTTGTGAGCTTGAGAAAACAAAAGTCATTCTCTTGTGATAAATCTGCATTTTTTTTAAAAAAGATAACGAGATACATTAGCCTGTTATCACAAGAAAGCAAAGTTTATTATATTGAAACAAGAAGATATTTAACCTCCGATCCTCTGAGATAACAGAATTAGAAGAAGAATAATTGCAAGCACAGCAGTTTCAACACGCTAAATTAAGATGGTTAACTTAGTAAACTTTATACCTGCTCAGCATGCTGTTAGAATTTTGCTCAAAATGTCATTGTGCCTAAGTAAGGCCTCATGGAGCTGCTGGCATGACAGTGAACTCTTAACACTCATTTATGCTAAATGTTCGATACACATACGGATACGGACAGAGCCTTCTGTCCATAGTCTGTGTTCATTTTGTCCGTATTTGTGCATGTTTTCTGAAAGCTTACGGATATGGACGAAATGGAGCAGTACCTTCAGGGCATAACAAAGAAGTTCACATATTGTGATGTATTTAATGACCACACAGACCACAGCCATCTACAGTGCTGCAGCTTTGGCCTCTTTTTCAAGAGGTACATTATTACAGCCTCCTCCGGCGTTGCCATGTTTGTTGTCAGAAACTTTTGACTCTGAGCAGCATCTTTTAGTGGTCGCATTGCTTAACATTCATGCCAGCGTAAAAGATGGAAGCATGTTGGCAGTGACCGTTACATCAGTTGAAACTGACATTTCTATCTATTTTGTATGTTGAGGGGACATAAATGAGCCATTAGACAAGTTTTTGTATGAGATACTTTTATTTCTTTCGTTCTCTAATTCAGACCTCTCGTGTTGTCTCTCTCACCAGGATGGTAATGGCTATATTGATGAGCAGGAGTTGGATGCTTTGCTGAAGGACCTCTGTGACAAGAACAAAATGGTAATGAATAGTTTAGCCTATTGATTGATCAGTTCAAGTTACTCTTCTACTTGCCAAATATAGAGCTGATAGCTGCCCCTGCAGTGTACTGTATATGTTTGCACCACCCAGAGACCACCTTGTGCCTGCTTATCGTATGTGCCTGTGTCGTTTCTGTCAGGACGTGGATTCAACAGGACTGGTGGGACACAAGAAGAGCATCATGGCTCTGTCTGACGGAGGGAAACTGTACCGCACTGAGCTGGAGATCGTCCTCTGCCGGGACTCCGCGCTGTGACCTCCCTGCTTGGGACCCTGACGCCATATTCCAACCCAACCCTCCCACTGTCTCTGCCGCCTTCCTACCTCCTGATGTAACCTGGTGCATGTGTGACCCTTAACCTCGCTACACCACGTAGAGTGAAAACAAAAGTGTACCGCTGGCCCTGCTGTCTTTTTACTTTATTTATTGAACTTTACATGCAGTTCCATAGTGAGATATAGCAACAACTACAGGAATATATTGTGCACTATTTATTTGACTTCCCATTTTTAATATGCATTTGTATTTTTTACATTAATCTCATATCTATTTATGTTCTCCTCCAAATTCATTTTAAATACTTATGTTCTGTAGCATCTGTTCATTTATTTTATTTATTTCTAAGTAATATGATCCTGTTTTATTTGATGAGGCTTGTACTGTTCTATTAAAGATATATTAAAGATATTACTGACAGAATGAATAAACATACCATGACAACTCCTGTCCCAGTTATTCACTTGCATTAAAAAGTCATATCTCCATCTAAACATTGTTCTGTTACACCTCAGCTATCAGGGGGATCATTTTATCTGTGCCACTGCCTCGACTGTGAGAGGTTTGTTTAGTCTTCTTCTCTCTCAGGGCCTTGCAGAATGAAATAATTTCCCCTCCACTCGCTGAGAGTTGTGTGGTTCCAGCGAAGATTACAGATGCCCAGAGCAAGAATGTTTTCTCCAGAGTGCTCCACCTTCACTTTCTAATCTCCTGGTAACAGAGAGTGTGATGTCGAAAAAGCTTGTGCTGCTCCATTTTTCATATGAGGAGAGTCTCCGAAGCCTCTCTGTGGCGCTTTGAGATGAAGTGAGCAGGAGTGGGGTGAGCCGAGAGATCTGGGACAACCAAAATACAGCAGATGATTGTTTCGCTATTTTTACGTGTATTCAAATCTGCCATAAGACAGCAGGAAGAAATACAACATGGCAGCCAAAGATTTGCACTTTTAAATAATTCAAACGTGTCTCTTTCATATCAAAACATTTGTATCTGAGGCTCCAAAACTCACCAGTCAAAACATATTCTCCAATTTAGTACTAATTGTGATATGACAACAAATATTTATTGTAGATTTTACATTATGTAGATTATTTAACATTTATTGCTCATCCAAAAATGTGTATCTAAGGCTCCAAACTTCACCAAACAAAATATTTTCTAAAATTTATAACTGATTATGACATGAGAACATATATTTATTGTAAATTTTTCAAAAATATGGATTTTCTATTTCTTTCTCTATGAAAGAGAGTAAACACACCCCCACATTTCAACATCATGGAACAGTCTACCTTCCATCAATTAATAATAAGCTCTTTCATCTTTAATTAAACTCACTATCTTTAAAGTACACCCCATCACACACACCATCACTGCTGCAACACACACACACTTTCACAGACACAAAAACAATACCTCCTTCTGCAAGTGTTCAATGTTATGCACACATTTGGACATAAAGATAAACACACAGACAGAAATACACAAGGGCAGTGCACAGTGAAACTCTGCTGCAGCGCTGTAGTTCAAGCTGTTAACTGCTGACAACAAGGAAAACGAGAGTTATATCCGCTCTGATTCCTTCACACACATCAGTCCTACTTAGAGAGAGCGATGAGACAAGCGAGCTAAACAGACAGATGAGATTCCCTCTGTTATTTACCCTCTGTGCAGCTGCACACACACACACACACACACACACACACACACACACACACACACACACACACACACACACACACACACTGTAAAGATCGAGACAGCTTAATGCATTATATGATTATGAATTTAAATGAGACACTGCACAGTGTTTCCAATATTTGGACAAAATAGATATTAGACACACTATAAGAATACAGAAGTAAAAATGTACTGTACAAGGTGTGAAACAAGGTAAATGTAGGTACACTGATGAGAAAAATGTGGAGAGAGATTTGAGACTATTCTTCAATGTGCCCTTTTTCATTTAATTAATTTTGTTTAATTTAAATAACTTTGTGTAAAGATGGATCTATACGCACAGGTAAGGGTAAAAAGGGAGGAATGTTTGGATATATGGATGTGTATAAATATATCGATGTGGTGATGTAGATACAGCATCTTGAAGTTGGTCATTTTATTGTGTATTTCTCTTTTTTTCAGAACAGCTTAAAGGCTTAAAAAAAAACATATAGTCCGATCTGCAGTGAAACTTTTCAGAACAGACATCTACTTTGCATATGTCTCAAAAGATGCTAATTGTTAGTCTTTTATTTAAACATTGTTTTTATCTTCTATTCAAAACCTCCAACAGTGTACTGTTTTCTATTAGATTCAAGAAATGTAGACCTTTTTTAATGGTTTCAGTGACAGTATACATATAAACAGTGTTTTCAGTCACTGCAGTGTTTTCTAAGATATGGATGTTGTTTCAGAGATTCATGTTGCCCTAGAAAATCAGTGAAACTGTTAGTGATATTTTTGGATCTTATTCTAATTGTGTGTCTCTTATGACAGACACTGGGGACAATGTTTGTTTTCCCTCTTTTCATGAAGCTTAAAATCCAAAGAAACATAGCAGGATCCAATTTAAACACTCAAATAAAGTACAAATCCAGTTTTTATGAGAGATTCTGCTTCTTAGTTGCATGAAATGCATTATAGTATGATTATGATTATAATATTATTACTGAACAATTCATAATTAATAATAATTAATAATTTGTGAATTCCTTAGTAAAACAAATTAAACTCAAATAATGAGCTATGATAGAGTTAAAAGAGGGACAAAAAGTTAAAGTTGACTTTGTATGTTTTTGTGTATATTGTTCTCTACATCATTAATTTTTCTACTGTTCTCTCATAATGTTTTCTAATCACCGAATGTCATTGTAATTTTGTTGTGTTGCTGACTTGCTGTCAGAAAAAAGTCATGAAAAAAGTCAAGAATCTTGAATCTTGAATTTCAATTAACCTTTTTCACAGAAGACATTTGGACATGTCAAAGTAGGAAAAGCACAGAAGTAAATAATATATGAATGATGGCTGAATTCCATTTAGCTGCTTCAGTTTCAGGGTCCTGGGATTGTTCATGCTGGTACACTGTCACGCTGTCACATCTCACTGAAACCCTTGAATAGAACAGGGCTATCGTTAATGTTAAATATAACACCTGTGCTGTACATACTATGAGAAGAGCTCTGATCAGAAAAACATGACATGACCTGTGTGGGTGCACCGTGGGTGTGCAGGGCCTTTAAAGTCACAATATTAATTCTCCTCATATCACTGTCAAGTATCACTGATTTTAGCCTGAGAGATGTTCACTGTATTATGACTGTACTCATTGTATTTAAAAAAAAACAAAAAAAAAACATGATTAATGAGAGCATTCACTTCCGCTTAAACTTTGCCCTAATTTATTACCATTATTGTGAATTCACCCACACAAATGCACTGGATGCTCTCTCAGTCATAAAATACTCACACACACACACACACACACACACACACACACACACACACACACACACACACACACACACACACACACACACATTAAATGCTGAACCAAAGAAGCTCTAATACCTTCTCATGAATTTCCAAAGACATTAGAGAGGTGTTTTTTTTTCTAATTAGCAATTATTGATTTGCATATTCATCTTGACATTTTGATATTTGTATTCTTTTGTCTTTTCACAGAGAGCTGAATGCATTGCAACTTGACATAAATCAAGCGGTATACGCTGAAAACACAAAAAACAATTAAAATGCAGTGTACTTGTTAGACAAATGAATATTTTTCTCAATTTTTCTCTGTTCACATCTGTTTTTTTGGCACGTGAACAACTCAAATCTCTTCAACAGAAATGTATGTGACTGAACATATTTTAGAGCCGATGTCCAAACCAAAACGAACTCGATGCTCCGCAGTGAGAAACAGCAAACAGGACACTGTTGTAGAATGAAACCCACACTGTGTCAGGAGTTATTACTGTGATCTATGAAATAAAATCTAATGTCTAATGGTTCACTAACACTGCTTCACATCATTTCATCATCACAGCAGCCTGTTGTCACACAACCTTTTAACCCATGAGCAAGTGTGTGTGTATGAGTTGTGCTATATGTTTGACAACTGAAAATTTCATGCAAAAAAAGGACAAATAACTGGTTATATTTTTTTTTATAAGTAACAGCAAATATTAGTGCACACACTCACACTCACACACACAGACACACACATATACTGTACAAAGGGTATTGAAGACGCCTGTTCAGTCCTAAACTAAGCTGTGAGACGTCACTCAGCATTACAGTCAGTGACACTTCCCTCTTATCAGTCTTTCCATTATTCTTTTTTGCTGCTCTTTCATTTTGATGCTTCTTTCAGCTCTGCTCTGTTTTCTCCTCAACCTCCTACTGCTCTTCATCGCTCCTTATTATATACTGTCATCAGTTTCTTTACACAAGGTGATTTAAGGACAAATGTAGGATAATTTCAGCTCTGTTCTGGGGTTCTGCATGAACATGCACAGCACAAACACTGAAATGTAAAACCATTTAACTGATAATATTAAAGGTAAAATATGCAATATTGTTTGTATACAAGTGAATCAGAGGAATAAAAAGTTATTTTCTGATGGTTTAACAGCGATTATGCTCTAAAGCACAAATAAATACACCCACACCTCCGCACTGGATTTTGTGTGGATACAGCCGAAGTGATCCTCAGTCTGTTCTGCCTGTGTGTGTGTGTGTGTGTGTGTGTGTGTGTGTGTGTGTGTGTGTGTGTGTAAAACTCTCTCACAGACAGAGAGCAGAGGGAAGAGACAGAGGATGAGATGTAACCGGTCTGCTCCAACCAAAACCTGTTCATTGTTATTGGTTGGGGGCTTCACACCACTTCCAGACAGGCTGAAGCCCAGAAACGTCCAAAACACACACTGAAAAAAGAGAATTATTGGACCAATTTATCAATAAATTGATAGCACACAGATTTTTTTTTTTCAAACCAAGTTAACAAATTAGATGAAAACAATTGCCAAAACAAAGTTAGATATAATCAACTAAACAGTTTCCAATTTTCCAACTCTTTTCCAATAATTTGCTTTACTTAAAATTAAAATGCTAATTCTTTAACAACCTAACAGTATGGTTCTGGGAAAGGTAGTTTTTTTATGGTAAACTTAGTGTGTTACTTTAGTTTATTAAATATAATTAGTATAATTGCTAACATCAGCCTGACTTAACAATCTGGCCAATGCAGGTGAATCATTTTATATCTATCATAATACATTATTTGGTCACAAAATCTAATTTTGTCTTGCATTAGACTCACCTTCTTTCTGAGTCACCAAGAGAAAATGGTGGTTCAACTGCAGAGAGGACAAGCTGGAAAAGATGTGGATGTCATGAACGTCAGACACGTAATACTAGGAGTAACCTGACTGACATGCTTTAAAAAAAAAATAAGAATAGCAGCTTAACCTGCTACCCTCAATTAAGGAATAAGGTGTAATTTCAAGTTGTTAAAATCCATAAAAGTAGACTGCCATCACTAGAGCAGAAAGCCTGAACGAGACTTACTCACAACATGAATTCCCCTACTAATACAATAGACTTTTTACAGTTCAGCAAAACAAGAAAATAAGAAAACAAAGGCAGAGTGCAGAGTCTCTGCAGATACAGACACCACCACACACTGAGTCTACATGTTTTTTAATTTGTTTGTTTTGTTTTTAGGAAAATGTTGGATATTATGCCTTTAATAAACAAAACACTACATGTTGCTGAACATGCTGCAGAGTAAACAATGTAAACTGTAAAAGGTACATTGTTTTCTGCCTCCTAAATGTTCCACAATATTTTTGAACATTGTATGTGTTGATGAGAGTTCTCTCTGACCTGATGGCTTTGTTGGAAATATGTAAAAATATCCATATCCTCCTCACACTGGCAGCCCCACATGCCAAGTTGATGTCCCGCTCTGTCACTCTGTTGGGGTGCCAGTGAGTTTCATGGACTTCCAGGCTCTGCTGTGTGATGTTCATCCAGGTCTCTGTTCCTCCTGCGCACACTGACTGACTGTGAGGTTGCTGTTCTTGTAAACTTGTGTGACTCTCAAAGTAAAACACACCTGGCATCTTCATCTAATGCAGCACTTTTGCAGCAACACCAGGCAAAAGCACACTTATTACACATTATGCTAAGTGACCAGAGGGATAAAAAAAAAGAGTAAGCACTGGTATCTCCAAGTGGTTGGTAGATAACCTTTTCAAAGGTTGGAATCATTGCTCATCTTAACTAATGATGCAATGATTGTGAAGCTGCAACACAAGAAATAGTGGGTGCTGCTGAGCTTTATGGGGTGAGTGAAATGTGGAGAAGATCGCCATCTAGTGGGAGTTTGGAGGTACTTGTGCTCGGGCAAATGGGGTAAAAACGGTGATGATAGTTTTTAATTCTTTTACCCTTCAGTCAAAAATTACTTTTCCTGCAGTGGATCAGATTTAATGTTGCATTTCATTGTATTCAGATCCTTTTTTTCCCCTTTACAGTAAAAAAAAGATGGTATTACAAGTAAAAGTTCTGTATTAAAAACTTACCCAAGTAAAATACCAAAATATTATCAGCTAAATGTACTTAGTGTTCAAAGTAAAAGTGCTCATAATGCAGAAAAATCTTCCCTGTGAGTGTGATATTATTGTGCATTATATTATTGGATTTATGATTAGGATACATAGATGTTTGAGTATTTTTACTATTATAGGTGAATTAATTTGAACTCATCCCCAAACTGTTAGTAGTTTAATCTATAACAATGCATCATATTTAACTGATTATATGTTTTCTTTATAAAATCTGAACAAGTCACAATTAACTTGTAACTGAAGTTATCAAATAAATGTAGTGAAGTGAAAATTATTTCCCTCAGATATGTAGTGTAGTACAATAGATGAATAACTGTACACAGTTACTTTCCTCTGCTGACGATTTGCAGATAAACATGTATGGAGCAGCTCTAAAAATGCTGCAGCTCAAAGGGTGATGCAGTGTATATTGTTTGACATTGCCCTCAAGTGGAAGAATCAAGTAACTGCAGATGCCACTGCAGAGAACGGCAAAAATTTCTGCAATCAAGTGTCCCATAAAAAAGTAATCATCCCCATAAAAGATGTGTTTGTCAGTTCAACCAGCTGTGCTTCTTATAAACACTTGGACAGCAAACATTCAGGAGCAGGTCTACTGGCTTTGAACATGATGACATAACAATAAACCTTTGTGATATTATCATGAAAAAGACAACCATCAGACTTCTTCAAAACACAGCACAGTGCACGATGTTCAGTCACATTCAAGTAACATTCACACTTAATTAGCATGTTTTTTTGTAGTTTGTCTAATTTAGAGAAGCACTTGCTTATGTTGTTTAGCTACAATCTAAGGTCCTATCTGTCAGATGGCAGGTTTAGCATTAAGGATCCTAAGCATCCACAGTTAGAGGCATAAATATAAAACATGCAGGCTGTGCAGCTACACTAAGGCACATGGGGTGTTGGGACCTGTATAGAGAGCAGGCCCTCCAACAGAGAACGGGCCTTTACAGGTGACTCAGATTCCTTGTTCAAAGAAGAACTCATTTAAAATGCATGTGTGTGTGTGTGCATGTGTCCTTCATGACTAGTAACTAGTGTGGACTAGGGCCCCTCATTATAGCCTGCACTGAGGCCCACCATAACTAAGCCACTGGTCACAGTGACAGTATTGTCTTGTATACAGCAGGCAACGTCAACAGTTCCCCTTTTCTCTCTTTAAATACGCTCAAGCATCAGTCCCTCTGGTTTTTGTTGTGTATTTTACAGCTGGATCAAGAGGCAGCCTGGACCCACAGGATTAAAGAACACTGATTATCTCTGTGTCAACATATAATTTGGCATCAGATCATTTCTATTATATCTTTACTTCTTTTTTTGTGAGTTTAGAATTGCTAACTTGTCCTCTATGATATTCACTGCAGGCTCTGTTTACTCACAGAACAATATAAACAAATATTCACATTTTTTTTTGGTAAATTAATTAAAAACATTTTTTACAATGTTATTTTTACACTGCCTTTTATATTTTGTATCTCTTTGCACACATTTATTAATGGGATATTTGATTATACATTTTGGCTACTTGACCCTTATATATAGGAAGTGGCTTGGAAATATATTTATAGTCTTTTGTAAGTTTTCTACAGTAGATAAGTTTTATTATGTGTGATTTTTATATTGTATTTCTCGAACTTGTAACTGCTTTGGACATATATGATGATGCTGAAGATTTGTCCTGCCTATGAATGACCTCTCTATGGATCCTTTTAATGTTGATGTTGATTTTAATGGGAACTCAGTGACTTGAGACATGTAGGCCTCCAATGGATCAGTCACATTTCATATAATTGTCTGTCTTCTACTTTTAGATCTTGGCTTGCTGTACTTGCCTTCATCTTCATATTTTCTCATAGACTATTTTGTGAGCTTGGTATCTACAAAGATACTAAAGCAAATTCCCTGAAAACCTACCCAAGTTGCATAAAGATTTTCATTGGAGGATATATGCACGGTTGTATCAAAAATATGGCAGATTGTGCACAGTGGTTGTTGTAGTTATTTGATTTTTGTTTTGATATCCAAAAATTAAAATTGAAATACAGGGTGTTTTTCATTGCCATGGTCAAAAAGGGATAAGTGAAATTCAAAAAACTGTTTGATTTTCATTTTCTATTTTGTGCAACAGAAAATAAAATCGCTACAACAACAGAAATATTACATTGAATATTTCACAATATTACCTTCATTATTATGTGCACTGTTACCTTTAAAATTTTCAGTATTATTATCATGTATAATATTAGGTCTGATATCATGTGCAATAATATGTTCATTATCACGTGCAATATTACTTTTTATTATTTTTCATCATTAAAAAATACAAATAAAAATACAAATACAAATAACTTCTAATTTTCTGTATTTAAATACTCATTTCTGAAAAGAAAATCCAATAACCCAACAAACCACTTCCTAAAAAATTATAGAAATTATGTTTCTAAATCTTGTGTCTTCTGTAACACTGGCACAGAAATGAGCGTAGACTGCATATATGTTAAGAATGCATCTATGTTGCCTTGGATTGATGTTGAGCATGTTTTTAATATGTTATGTGGGACTAAGAATAATTTACAGATTTTTTTTATCATGGGAAAAATGATCTGGACAGAAGTGAGGTGTCGTTATTTCAAATCTCATAATTTTATATGGTAGGTTTTATATCCATTAAACACCAACATTCAAATCAGAAACCCACCAGGACTTAGGGTAATGTATGTATTTTGCCCTTTTCTTCTTATGCTTCTTCTGTTGTGACAAACTGTGAAGCTCATCCTTTTCGTTAAATTTTTATAACTGAAAAAACAGAAGTAAAAAAAAAAAAATGTACAGAGCGTTTACTGCTCTGACGTCAGCACGTCCTCAGACGTAGCATCGAGGACGTGACTGCCCTTCACATCCGTCCACATCCTACCAGGCTCTACTCCCAAGCGCAGCACAACGATGGCCCTGCTCAAGTCTAACAAGTTGATCCACTGTCTGGGGAACATTTCTCCGTCCCTGGGAGTTCTGTCTATCCGCAACAGGTAAACAGAAAAAATACGCTCAAAACTAGCGGAAAAGAGACATTTAAAGACAGCTGGTTTGCTAATCTACCTCACTTAAGTCATACAGCCAACTAGCTAGCTTGGCCAGCAGACGAGCCGTTATTTTAAGGAATACGTTAACAGTTCATCCAGCCTTCAAACTGAGGTTGCAACCTCACTGCCCTGTGCGAGCCATGTTAGCTGCCGGCTAGCTAACACAGTCAGGGGTCAAATGGTTCCAATAGGCCCGGTGTGCTGTGAGGTTAGCTTCTGTGAGAGCGCTGCTAGCTTAGCTGCTGTTCATATGTAGGTTAATGTTACAGTCTGCAGGTTTATAACTCGGTAACCTTACAGGTCAGCACCTGTTGTGGTAGACCCTCTCCCATGTGCACCAAGATGACCTCAGAGGGTAAGTTGCTATCAGTGAAGCTTGCGGCTGATGAAAGTCACGTTGGCGTGTCAGCGGCACAAGTTCCCATTAAGAAGTCTCCTGTGTGGAGGAGAAAATAACTGAACATCCAACGGTGTGGCTCGTTATAAATAACATGTATGACATTACTAAAAATGTGTCATCTGGAGTGACTGCGACTTTGCTTTATCTCGGTTCAAAGATAACTTTCTGAAGGATTTACACGAACGCGATAGTTTCAGCTGTCAAATCCCACGCACAGTTTGAGCTAAGCGACTTGTCGTAGTTGAAGAAGTCGTGCGAGCTGATTGGCTATTGTGTTCCGCCTTTGATCGCTGATTGGCTGATTTCTAGCGGTGAAGCTGAGACAGGCACTGATGTCCTTTCAGGGTCTGTTTGGAGGACAAACTCTTTTAGATCTCCTACCGTGCTTTTATTTGATGAAAATAATTCATACATATATATGTTGCTCGCAAAGACAGTTCCGTCGTGCGTTTGTACTCGTCTCTGAATCTCTGTTTAGCCTGCTTCTCTCTCTGCAGGTGTAACTGTGGGTTTCGTTTTGCTAGCTAGTGCTATCATATTTCTGTGGGTGTGTTTCAGTGTTCTGCTCTTGTCACATCTTGTTTCACGTTCAAGCACACTGGTCTGGTTTCAAGGGATGAATTAATGACAATAGGGGTTTTCCACCACCTGCAAAAAGCTTGTATTATTTCATGTAGACGCCAATAAGATTCGTGGGGAGGCCCAGTAGTCCTGCTTTGCACTTTGCCAAATAGGCCTTTAGTCTATTGATCACTGATAACTTGTCCCTCTCTGTGATGTTTATATAAATGCTGAAGTTCAGCTGTTCAAAGGTTCTGTGTACATGCACTCTGCTGGCACAATAAGACCATGTGAACCGTTACCGTATGTAGCATTGCTGCTGCTGGGCTTCACAATGATACAATACTACAGAGTAAAATAACTGCAAACTCACAGAAACCAGGGTTCAAAATTAACTTTTTTGTCAAGCCTTCAAAATGACAGTGAATTATTGCATTTTACCTGCCACTCATTCTTGTTTTTTTGTTTGGTGAGTGAAGCAAAACTAACAAACACTTGAGTGTTTTACCAGTATTTGACTGGTGGTTGCTGGTGCTAATTTTGGACACATTTATTAGTTTGTTGCCTCATTATTTACACACTCACACATACACACAATACATTGAAATACAGTCTTTGTTAAATCTACTCGCTTACCAAGGGCTGGGTCTTGTTTTAAAATTACAGTACCAGTACTAATACCAGGACCCTTAAAGTGATACCAATGCCAATAAAGTACTTCATTTGATACATTTTGTTAAAAACTGGCAACTCCATCAAATATGCCACACACGACTTCACTAGTACTGACAGACTGTATGGGTTGTAGCTGCTGTGGTTATGGGCCAATCCCATGTCACACTAAATCGAAGAACACGTGGGGATTCCTAGATCTTGATACAAAATTATCAAATATAACTATCACTGTTGCTTTTGTTGGTACCTTTAGGGTATTGAGTACCAATACCTAGCCCCATTATTTACTCTATATTACTGTACTTGAGCAATGAAAATAAGAAAATCTTATCTAATCTTAAAATTCAAAAGTTTATTGCATAGTCCTGATAAGCATTTACAATACTCTAATAATGTAAATTGCAGCCTCAGTACAAAGTGGAAGTAATTCGTCTCTTGCACCCTCTGATCAGTTTAAGCCTCTCAAAGGTGTTTTCATTCAGGGCTATTCAGGGTATTTTATTGCATCCTAAAGTATTTCTTGTTGATTGTGGCGTCTACTCCCTGTAGTATTAGATCTTAAAGATCAAATACGCCATTAGCTAAACAATTGCAAAGCTGGATGAGCCATATATCTGTTTTTTTAATCACTTCTCACCCCTTAATTTTCATGCAATAAATATGTTTCCAGTGAGTTAGTCACTATCTAATAACCAGTGTGATCCTTTTTACATTATTGGGAGGGGATTGGAGACCCTTGCCCTTTGCAAAGTGTTCACTCCTAAATTTAGCTGCAAAGTTTAGAGGGTTTATAAAGCAGAAGAAACCTGAGACAATATGTGAGCAGTAGCGCAATGCAGGTTACACTGACAAGACGATTATTATTTATTATGAAGTAGTAGCCAAATATCCGGGAGCAAAGACCTTCATTTTAAGTGGTAGTGAGAGGTAAAATAATGTACGCCATTCAGATGTCTTCAGTAGATTCCACATTATGCTATTTAATTTTTCAATGTACATCATGCACAGATGACTCAGCTAGTATTTTCCTGGAAGCCACACACTTATTTTGAGTTTTGGAGGTCTTGGCCTGAACCCTGTTCTACTTACCTCAGGTTAATTTGCTCTAAAGTACTTTTTTTAAAAGGTATGATATTTTACAACAGATAGATAATAGAAATAGCATGATTAAGGGCATGTGACCCTGAACCACACATCTACACCAGTCAAGAATCTGAAAGAAAAGTATTTTAAAACAATTTATCCAAATTGCAATTGGAGTAGTCAGTGTAACTTTATGTAAAGTCTTGTGTATGGTTTATTATGATATGTTATAAGTAACCAGTCTAAATTGTATCTAATACATTTACCCAGTTTTATGTGCACAATAAGCTGTGATTGACTGACAATGTCAGGCTGAGGTCAGGAGGTCAGAGTCATGACCTTTATACATTTGATATGCAGATTGTGTTTGCTGTCTTTGATACTGGTCTGCTTACTCCTCTGCCTTCACTCATTCTTGTGTTCATGCAGGTATTTCCTCATTCTTCTTACGGGGGAGTAATTTCCAAAATAAAAATCTTCAGTATGCTAATGATTAATCAATCAGAAGTATTTTGCAACACTAGACAAATTAATACAACTAAAACATTGAAAATAAGAAAAAAAATGAGGCCATAGGCCAAGTGAATAAAGGTTTTTAAAAAGACTGCAAATATTGTCAAAATTTTTATTGTTAATAAAAATTGTAAATAAAATTAGTGTGCTTGTGCAAAATGAAATTTTAATGAAATATTCTGTTTTTCTCACTGTAGAGTACCGCACTGTGTGCTTATAAAGGTAGGAATAATAGTGGCTTAGTGAACAAGGGGAGGTAATTTTGAAACGGTGTATTTTAAACCCAGATTAACTCTTGTTTTTGGACTCTGGACCCCCTGAATGGATTATAATGTTTGGTTCATGAAACTTGTGTTCATCTACGTCAGTGTGGTATCCTCGGGTCACATGAGGAGTTAATCTTGAGCATTAGGTCCACAGCGTGTTACAGAAGCCTGGCTAATGCAGCCATCACATCAGTGTGACCAGGCAGTGTCATGCCATGAAAACTTAAGAAGCAGAACATTTCATTAGCTTTCAGGATGTTCTGTTCTGTTTATTAGGGAAAATACTATTTTAAGTGCAGCATGCACAGGTGAAGCCTTGTCTCTCTTCAGTGTTTGCCTTCCCGTCCACATTATTATTGTTCACATTATTTGGTGTTTTTGCAGCTCATGGTGGGGTGGAGTGCAGATGGGTCCCCCGGATCCCATCCTGGGGGTGAGCGAAGCCTTCAAGAGGGACTCCAACCCAAAGAAGATGAACCTGGGAGTGGGAGCCTACAGGGATGACCAGGGCAAGCCCTTTGTGCTCAGCTGCGTCCGTAAGGTATAACCATCACCAGGCCTTTCAGTGAATCCACAGTGTTTCTCTCATGTGACGCACATGCACAGTGATTTCCCCCATGCAATTTAGAGGGTAGGCAGGGAAGCAGTCATATGATTGAGTCCTAATTTCTTATGCTGATGAACTCAAAAGAGAATCACATTACTCCACTATTAGACTGTGTGGGCTTTAATCAAGTCTTTTGAAAATGGAGAGGCCACTCAGGGAGTTGGATGGTTTCACCTGGTTTTTGAAGGGTTAAAAGGTTGTTATGTTGCTGGTCAGCGTCTCTCTCATTGGTGCATTTTTGCTTTTTCATCCTGAGCTCAGCTTCTGTAGCCCTGTGAACATCAGCATGTCTTGGCAAAACACATGTTAATAATTATGAGAATGTCAACTCCATCACCATGAGAAAGTGTATTTTTTTGTGCCCAGCAAAATGAAAAATTAACAAAATTGTGTATGATCTATGAACAACGCAGGGGAATGCAGCCAAGGAAATTACAGTAGTTTTCATGCTTTCATTCTAGGCAGAGGGTATTATTGCAGCCAAACAGCTGGATAAGGAGTACCTTGCCATTGGTGGTTTGGGGGAGTTTACCAAGGCCTGCGCCCAACTTGCTCTTGGTGCTGATAATGAGGTCCTGAAAAGTGGCAGGGTAAGTTGGATGGCGTTAACTACTCCAAACAAAATCATTTTGAAAGTGGTACTGAGAGTTTCAGTCCAGTTCTATTCTCCCAACAGAGCATCACTGTCCAGACCATCTCAGGAACTGGATCTCTGCGCATTGGAGCCAACTTTTTGGTGAGGTCCTCTTTTATTGGTCAGTTAACACAAACGTTTAGGTCAGATTGGTTATCTCACCAGGTTCTTATTCTGTCACAGTCTCGATTCCATGGAGGTCCACGTGATGTGTACCTGCCCAAACCATCCTGGGGAAACCACACCCCCATCTTCAGAGATGCTGGCATGCAGCTCAAAGCATACAGATACTATGACCCTGGCACCTGCGGCTTTGACTTCAAAGGAGCTGTTGAAGACATCTCTGTAAGACATTAAAGTCATGATGAAATGAAAAATGCATTTTTGACAAATCATGATGTGCATTTTTTTTAACAATATATTTAAAAAATCTTTGTATTCTTATATCAAAATCCAACCCTATTTCCATTCAACGGGCAGTCACAAAGTACTTTGGTTTTTTGTTTTGTTTTTTGTAGAAATTTAAGTTTCAGTTTCAGTTTAATTGGTAATTCACCATTAAGGTCGGGCCATGAGGGTTCTTTTTTTAGCGGCGCCACCCAGTCTGTGGTGTACCTTTTATTTGTGTATTTTCAATTGTGTATTTATGTAGCAGCCACCAGGAAGAACTTGTTCTGTTGTTTTGGCCCCTATTTTTGGTTAAAACCAAGATATTGTGAGGGGCCTGACAGTTAATTATATCTTGGCAGTCACATACAGTACATAAGAATGTTTTTCTTGTGTGTGTGTGTGTAAAAAGTAGAGCCATTAATGGAAGCAGTTATATGTCTGGTACCAAGTGTTACACTGAAAACTAAACTAAACTAAGAGAGCCTGCACTTGTCATGGTGTTGTAGGTTTACTAATCAAAACCTTTTTTATGCCACAGAAAATCCCAGAGCAGAGTGTGATCATGTTGCACGCTTGTGCCCACAACCCCACTGGTGTGGACCCCAAGCCTGAGCAGTGGAAGGAGATCTCTGACATTGTGAAGGTGAGTAAACATCATGTCAGTAAAGCTGTTTGAAATTGTTGCAGTTTAATTTTGATAAAATGTCAGTGTACATTTTCTTTTATCTCACAATCAGAGGGTCTTTGACAGTTCAAAAGCCACAATTGATAAGCACTGTTCTTATCTGGCTGTTATCACTTGAAACTTTTTGAACTGTTTGTCTCTGTCTCCTTCTCTTTTCTATGTTCCCTCCTTTCTTTTTTCACATTATAGAAAAGGAAACTGCTGGTGTTTTTCGACATGGCCTATCAGGGTTTCGCCAGTGGAGACATTGACCGTGATGCCTGGGCTGTGCGTTACTTCATTGAGCAGGGTCACAACATCCTGCTGTCCCAGTCCTTTGCCAAGAACATGGGTCTCTATGGTCAGTCAGAAATCAGGACAGCTCTTCTGAAAGAAATATTTAAAATACTTGCAGATAATGGCACAGACATGACATAAAAGTTAGAAATGGCAGTACTACATTTAACTAGTTTTGTATAGGGTCTGCTCATTTCTGAGAATACAGTTTTGGCCACACTGCAGAATCTCCTGAAGTGAGAGTTGATAGAAACAATTTATGTGCTCTATTGCACAGGTTGATGCTGGAAAATTCATTTATGGAAGCCAAAATGACTGAGTGCATGTCTGAATGTGACTCTCAGAGAATGAAAAATCTTCATTGTGACTGATGTGGTGAACTGTATGTTATGTTTTACCACCACCCAGTGGTAAAAACTAGCTGGTGAAACTTGATTTATTCATATAAGCATTCTGACTTTCAGTGCACAGAATATAATTGCACTGTAATGTAAGACAAATGAGTTAATATCAGCCCTAAAGCAGTCATCTAGTAAATAGTCATCAAGGAACAGGTGTTTCTGTTGACACCTGTGCTTTCAACAAAGCAGTGTTTCATTACACAGTGAACACTGTAATCTCTTGTATTAAGACCCGTTCAGTGAGATCTCTTTCACATGAAAATGTATTTTTTAAGAACTTAAATCCTGTTTCAGATTTACAAATAGATCAGCACCTCTCTATTTTGGCTCTCTATTCTGTGATGGTCATGTGTAACCTCAAACCTAATTGATAATGTTCCAAAATACACTTTACTGGTTGCAAATTTACAATATGATGATTATATTTAAATGTAGAGATGTAGTGAGTCACATTCACAGTAAATCACTTTGTTTAACACTCAGTGTGCATGTTGATATTCACAGGTGAGCGTGTGGGAGGCTTCACTGTGGTGTGCACTGACACAGACGAGGCAAAGAGAGTGGAGTCTCAGCTGAAGATCCTCATCAGGCCCATTTACTCCAACCCACCAATGAATGGCGCCAGAATTGCATCAACTATTCTCAACACACCAGACCTGCGCTCACTGTGGTATGTGCTTATAGATGCATGTACTGTATACACAGACGTTACCTGAACCAAATGTGTAGTTTGCATTGCTGTAAAAGCACTTCAGGTTCTTTCATATGCATTAAACTGCACAATATATATTCCAAAATCTGCTTCTTCATCTGTTTGGCGCTGCTGTCGTTCATCCCAGGCTGGAGGAGGTCCATGGTATGGCCAACCGCATCATCAAGATGAGAGAACAGCTGGTGGCTGGTCTGAAAAAGGAGGGCTCCACCCACAACTGGCAGCACGTTATCGACCAGATCGGCATGTTCTGCTTCACAGGCCTCAAACCTGAACAGGTACACACACATTATTGCCTTTTGTTGTTGACAGTAAAGAGTGACAGAAAAATAATTGTTCAGTCCTAAAATGAAATCAACTTAATCAAATGATGGCTATTTAAGTGTGACGGATGGAGTGTGAGACAGCATGGGAATATGGAATGTCAATCTGATATTAACCTTCTTTGACCATGGAGCTTGATGTTACTCTGCAATTCTGTAGTTTACACTAGTAGTTACACTAGAGCGATTAATCGGTTATTAATAGATTATTAAATTACTTGTCAACTATTTTGATAATTGATTAAAGGTTTGAGTAATTGTTTAATTAAAAAAAGTAAAATCCTCTTGATTCTAGCTTTTTAAATGTGTATATTTTCTGGTTTCTCTACTCCTTTATGACATTTAACTGAATATTTTTGGGTTGTGGACAAAGCATTTTAGGGCCTGACATTTCATAGTCAAACAACTATTAATCAATTAATTGAGAAAATAATCAAGTGATTAACCAGCTGTGAAAATAATCATTAGTTGCAGTCCTAGTTTACACAGCAGACAGACAGTAAACAGTGACAAACAGTTAGAGCCGTGTTATATGCTCACATTCTCTTCATTGTGCTGCTGTATGCGTTGTCTCTCTGTATGGAAACCCAGTACAGCCAATGTGATGGGAAAAAAAAGATTCTTTAAGTAATTATCATGAGAAACTCTCAGAATAATGAATTATTATCTCAAAATAATGAGTTAGTATTAGTAGTATGATGTTGATTTTCTCAACATGGGCTTTGGAGCATTTCCTGGTTCAGGATTGTCTCCCATGTCACCTCTTTGTTTCAAAAATGATCCACGTTGTGTCACTGCATCCAAGGGAACGTTGGCTAGCTAAACAGTGGCAAACACGTTCTTAGTTCAAGATGTGGTGTGATCGGTGTGGTGATATTCAAACACAACTGGTCATAAAACTTGAGTTTTTATTTATGTGAATTCTTGAGCACATTTATAGATATAAAAATAAGTAATTTTGCAAATTGCCAAAAAAGATCTTTAATCTAACCATCTGGCAATACCCCTGTGTCTTTGGCCCACTAGATGGCGGTGTTCTGAGGCCCACCAGTGGGCCAAGGCTCAATGTTTGAGAATGGCTGATGGAAACTGACCTCTGCCTGACTTTCAGTGTCCCTGTAGTGTTAACAAATTAGGGGAAAAAATATCATTACGTTATTACTGTGGACTTAAAATCATTCTTTTATTTAATGACCTTGTTGCCGTGGCATTTGACCATTGTGTCCTCAAAATACTGACAACACCAAAGGCCATTCTGCAGAAATTCTAGCATGACTGTAGCAGAGTCTTTTCAGGTCTCTCTAAAAAGTCGATCAGACAGCTGCAGAAGCTTCAGAAGCTGCTAAGATACAATGAGAGAACAAAGCTCTGTGTTAATGTTTGTTGTTAAGTACTGACATAGTGTGTGTTCATTTATGTTTCCTGCAGGTTGAGCGCCTGACAAAGGAGTTTTCAGTGTACATGACCAAGGATGGCAGAATTTCCATGGCAGGCGTGTCCTCTGGGAACGTGGGCTACCTGGCACATGGAATCCATGCGGTCACCAAGTAGAGTGGATTCTGCTGGGAGAGTTACAAAATCAAAGCAGCCGTGTTTAAAGAGGAGCTTTATTCGTCACTAATTCTCCGTCTCCTCCACTCCACCTTTTAGAAAAGAGCTCAATATTTAGTTAGACAATTTCTTGATTGGATTTCATCGTGAGTTCAACTTGGAAAGGTCGCTGCTGTTTAACGGTTTAGTTTCTGCTCATCTTTTTTTAAACATTTCACTGAACTGGCTCCCCTGCCAAATTGTAAAAGACATATTTGCTCCCACTACTGACGGATCATCCTTGCTTATTTATTATGTGGAATCAACTGTTGGCTGTGCATTAGTGTCCTCCTAAATGTGTGCTGTTTATCTGCTGTGGACTCACTCACACATATAAAACATCAAGGAACCAACACTGGGGTAATGTTAGACTGTGCATTTGTTTTATGTTCAAGTCGAGGTCTCTGTTGCATATGAAAGCCTGTAGAAAATGTGAGTTCTTTTGTTTTATTTTTTCTTAATTTTAATGGAGTCGTAGCACTTTATAGGCTTTGAGGCACTGTTTCAAGATTAGGCTGACAGTTTTTTAATTATTTGTCAATCAGGTAATCAATTTTCTATCAGGCTAATCTGTGGTTGTTCATCAGAACTGATCAACCATCCCCATTATCTTTGTTTGACATGCATCTTCCTTGTATTCAGCACTTTTTTTGGGTTATTTTTGGGTTTCAGTCTAGTTTTGGTGGCATGGCAACAGTTTCTCAGTCAGTCCTTTTTAACCCCAAATACAAGCAAGCACAAAGCCAAAAAGAGTTAAAATCAAAATCAATACAGAGAAGCGATCAATACTTTGAATGAATTCCACAACAGAGAATAATTCTTCATATTGCACCACAGCCCCCAGCCCCATTTCTTTATTTCTTGTCATAATGCAGTCTTTGTATTTCATACAGATGTCTCTGCGTGGTTGACAAAGATGAGTGGAGTACCTGTTTGGGGTGAACAGCGCTGTACAGTTCATGAAGAAATATGCACATAATACTCATTAAACCATCATGATTCAGTGTATGAATCTGCTCGTCGTTGAGACTGTGACACGCAAATGGCATTTAGAAATGTGGGGCTTGGCCCCTGTTTGCTCATACTTCTGAAACTTCTGGCATGTTGCCTCCACATTTTGCATTCTGTCATAAAACAATGGATCAGTGGTCATGTACCTTATTGAACAAACAATAAATGGTTATAGAATAATGATCTGTCCTAATGTGTGTTTTTACCAGCCAACTTTACCAGCCTTTACATGGTTATTTAGTTTATGTTTTACTTACTATTACAATGATGTTGTAGTTGTAGTATACTGTAGGTCCACATGAAGATGTCTGTGCGATGATGATTTACACATGTAATCAGTTGTTGTCTTCCTCCTGTTAATCACTGATTAGAGGTGTTCACAGACCCCATTCAAATCTACAACAGTGAGTCTGGACCTGCAGCATAGACAGATTACCTAAGAGTCCTGAGTGCAATATTGAGCAGAGAAACCAAAGACACAGAGGCCCTCTACAAAACAGGGCTGGAATGTAAGGTAATAAAGCAGAACTGATTTTTAAGACCATAATCATGTCAGTTAGTCTGCTTTAATAGCATACATCCCCAAATTAATATGTAATCAATCAAATCACCACAATCTTATTGACACCACAGTGTATATTGGGCTCTAGCACAGTTACACACTTCCCTGTTGATAATCTAGCCTTGGCCCACAATGCACTGATGATAAAATAACCTGACTTTTCCTATTTCAGCTTTTTTTTTTAAGCAGACACCCTTACTGTATTGAATGCTAAAACCAGAGGTAGAAGAAGTATTCAAATCATTCCTTTAGTAAAGGTAGCAATATATTATAAAAATACTCTATTACAGATAAAATTCCTGCATTCAAAATTTCACTTAAGTCACTTGTACTATATCATTGTATTGTTATTATTGTTGCAATTGTTGATGTCTTTAAATGGAATCTGTTGTTTAATGTAGTTTTGGTAGGTTAATCAACATATTTTATAAACTGATCATTATTATTTTGGCTAATAATGAAATAAAGTAGTAAGTAAATAGAAATAAAATAATGACATGAATAATGGTATTAAAAGTTCCTCAAAATTCTACTTAAGTTACAGTACTTGAGTAAATGTACTGAGTTACTTTCCACCACTGCCTAAAAGTTAACATGAGACTAAATATCTCATTTCCAAACATACATCCATAAAATATATAATAGTTTAGAGCCTAATAAATTGAGAAGTCGTTGAAATACATAGAACTACAAAACCCACAATTCCAGGAGGTCGACGACACAGAATTCCAGTCACGTGACGAGGTGTCACATGCCCTGCTTTGTACAGGCTGCCAAAACACAGCTCAGTCATTAACGTGCGGTGGAGGCTGTTCAGCTGAAGGTACTGTTCCTAATTATCAACATTTTATCTTCTACACATCGATAAACAGCGACTACGTTATTTTAGGTTCAAATTATACAGAGGCGTTTAAATATGTGGTATTTTGTTGAAAAATTAGCTTAGTTGTGTTTTGTGTTTAGCTAGGTGTAACGTTTGCTAGCCAGCTATTGTAGGACGCAGAGTAACAATGGGGTTGACTGCGTTAACAGAAGTGATTGTTATGTTAATGCAGGGAAAAGCTATATCTAATCACATTAAAAGGTGGGATATTGAACCAGTGTTTTCCTGGTGGTAGCTGAAGGTGTGTCTTGATGAAATAATAAGCTAACAGTAAATGAAATTGAGGTCAGCTGGACATCATCAGCACCCTGTCCCCTGTAATGTTTGATTTACTTCTTCTTTAATTTCTGTCCACATCGTTAACCTCATTAGTGATTTAATAACATGATTCACGTATCGGCCTAAATGTCTTCGTTATTTTGTGCTTTATGTTTGTTCTCGAGCCCTTTGTGGTTTTATATGGTTCTTTTAAAAGGACTTTCCACTAAATACAGTGGCATTTGTTAAGGTCTTTAAAACAAACAGACAAAAAAAATCTATAAATCTATCTATCTATCTATCTATCTATCTATCTATCTATCTATTTAGCTTTACTTCGACTTGTATGAAAGGCCCCTTCTTAACTTGTGTTTTATGTTTGTAGAAACTGGAATAAGTTTGAATAAGCTAGTTTATTTAGTTCTCTGAGAGAAAACTGGATGTGTTTGGGTTGTGGACAAAACAAGGTATTGGCTTTGAGAAAACTGATGAATATTTTTCACTTTATACTGACATTTTATATAACAATCAAGTAATCGATTAATCAAGAAAATGATCAGCAGATTAATTGACAATGAAACTAATCATCAGTTGCAGCCCCATTCAAGACTCTAACAAGCATGCCCATCAGTATCACTGGCAGCCTGTATGGTTTAGCTGCTTGACTTGTGTCGGTATGTCTTTATAGGTCCCTGGTGTGCAGAGGTCAGATTGTTAAAGTTAAGTGAAGAGACTGACTCAGAGGCTACCATGGTCTTACAAGGGTGAAGGTATGCAATCCTCTCACAGTGAAAATGTTAATGTTCTACTTCAGGTAACCCCCATACTCTTGATATGGTATCAGCACTCTGCATGCTCAGTGTCTAATTGCGAGCATCTTTAAATGCAAACAATATTTCATTACAGATTCCCGAATGTCATCAGACTGACACTGGAGAAAACATCGGCTGCCTCCTGACTGTAGAGGAACTGAAGACACTGGACTTAAAATATTAACTGCTACTACAATTTTCTGATTAACTTTTCCTCCACTTGGATCCAGGGTGTTGGAGAGTAGTTTTCTTGGGTGTGTAAAGGCTTAGTGGGCCAAGCTACAGCCTGTTGACTCATGGCGATTAACACTGATGTCGAGGACTGGGGTGGAGTTGGCAGTAATGACTCGGGAGAAAGGGCATGGCTCCTGCAGAGCCCCAGCGTTGATTCTGACCGGCATCTTGAGACGGACAGGAGGAGTGGGGGTGTGTCGTCTTTGGGAGCTGTCTTCATCGTAGTGAACGCAGCGCTGGGAGCAGGCCTACTCAATTTCCCGGCAGCCTTCAATATGGCAGGAGGTGTAACTGCAGGAGTGACGCTTCAAATGGTGAGGAGAGCCCAGTGTGGGATGTAATACTGTATGCCACCTCTACAGGCCCAACGCCCACTGTCTGAGTCTGAGTTCAGACTGTAAACACGTAGTGTAACGTGATTACTTTGGCTGCAACCAGGGTAGGAATGAAGCACTGGCCACCAGCCAAATGTTCATAAAATATGAAAGTGACTGATTGATTTCAGACACAAAATGATGATTTACTATTGAGTGTCGGGTGAATTTGAGCATTTATCTGTCAGTGGCTGGTACATGTTCACATTTTACAAAGATATTTTCCCACCCTGGCTGCTGCCCACAATTCTGTTCATTATTCAATGTGTAAAATGTCAAAAACAAAGACAATCAGACATCACAAGAGGCTCAAGGAATGTCCTATGATTGCTCACTATGTCCGTCAATGTATACCAGGGGTGTGGATTCGAGTCACATGATTTGGACTCGTCAGACACACAAATTTGATGACTTTAGACTTGACTTGACAAAAAAAAACTTGCTACTCAACATGGACTTTAACACCATTGACTCGTGACTTCACTCTAACTTTTGAGCCTTTCCCCCCAGACAAAAGATTAGGGACTGTCTGCTTGTCTGCAGCATGTAAAAATGCCAAGTCAGGCTAGTAAATCAGGTAACTCACATGTCTGACAAGGCAAGTGGTAAAAGAGAATTAAACTATTTTGATAACTGATAAAGGGTTAAAGTAATTTTTCATGCAAAAATGTCAGAAAATGATGCTTTCAACCTCTCAAATATGGATATTTCTTGTTTTTCTCCATTTATTATCATATTAAACTGAATATCCTTCGGGACATTGTTGCCCTAGATTAAACATGTCAGTTACCTTTAGTCTTTGTCGTTACTTGATAACCTCTAATAAATAAAACAATTTGTCCAGGGGCAATCAAAAATGGACTTCAGGCAAATAGATTTCTGACCCACTTGCCCGACTGGAAACTGAAGAAAAACACTGAGGGTGACCCCTGTGTTAAAAAAGTGTGCCATAAAACAATTAATTTCCCTTAATTTCCTGAATAAATGAACATTTAAAAAAATTATTCCCAGAATGTCAACAATTAATTCCACTTGGTTTGAACCAAACTGACAGCATCCAATCAAGTTGAGGGAGAGAACTGTGAAGAACAAATGTTACATTATTGATCTCCATTTTGAAAAAATGACACCAAACATAACATGATGATGTGTTTAGGACTTGAAATTCAAAGTTTAGGACTTTGGACTTGTCAGTTTTGAGTTTGGAGTTGAGTGCAAAGATGTGAGACTTACTTGTGACTTGCAAAACGATGACTTGGTCCCACCTCTGACATAAACCCTCATAAAATGAGAGAAAAGTTTTCAGAGAAGCTGAAAGGAAAACACACAGCTCACAAAGGTTTTGCTTCACAATTTGTTGAAGTTCCTGTTCTAATGTTCCTGTTAGAACATGTTCCCATTCTAATCAAAGACTGAACCCGTCTTCAACATGTATGCAGACTCACAGTGTTTGATAACTGCTGACAGTCTGACTGTATTCAGTTTTCTTGAGACCACCACAAAACTGCTTGTAGACAATATTATCAGGAACTGTAATGTGATGCTTCCTGTTTCTGTGTTTCAGTTCATGCTGATCTTCATTATCAGTGGGCTGGTGATCCTGGGCTACTGCTCAAAGGTACCTGGAAGTCTTTTTTATCTTTTACTGTTCCTTGTCTTTCTCTTTCATTATCTCCAGCCTTTCAAATCTGACTATTTTTCTTTCACATGGGGATTTTTACACCAGTGGTGGTGAAATACTTGCAGCAGCCTCATGTAACAACTTGCTTCTGTAGCTGTATTCAACTTCAAATGTAGTGACTTTCACTTCCCGATGGCTCAGATTTATGCATATGTGTTAAAAAATAATGCTCATCACTTTTTACTTTATGTACTGTATGACTCAGAAACATCTGCAGAATATTGCTTTAAAATACAAAAATCAGCCACATTCAAGATTAACTTTATCTTAAAGCATGTGGTACCGTGAGAATCACTGAGTTCATGACTGTACACAATAACCTATATATGGCTATAACCATACCTAAACTGAGGATGATTAGTGAGAAGTGAAGTTTACTTATGGAGGGGAGATGGCCAGTATGCTCAGATAATATCAGATAAAATGAAATTGTCATAGAGCCAATACATCAGTAAATGTAACTCTTTTATTATGGTTGGCAGCTTTGCAAAAACTCCACACATGCAGTGTCAAATCTTAAATCGCATGAGCTATATCAGCAAGAAGATTGTGTTTGGTTTTTACAGTTGTCACCAAAGAAAAACCGAATGAAGCTAATGTGGGCACATGATTGACAAAATGGGTAGGAGACGATTAGAGAGGACTGGTGTCTTTTCCAAAACACTTTTCCTTGAACTTGAAGGAGTCACAAGGTCAAGGAAATAAGGACTTAAGAAAACAGGGTACCTGACAGCTCTTTAAAGTATTAAAAAAGTACTGAATTATAAAAAATCTCAAAATAAGGCTTGAAAAGTATTTCATAAACAAAGATCTTTTTTTTCTTGTCTTTTCGTTGTCTTATATAAATACTGTAATGTCGTAAAAAGACTACAGATGTTTCCAGTGAGATATTTTTGAGTTCATATTCTGACTTTCTTGCTGATCTACAAACATTTCATTATATTTAAGTTATTAAAGTCTAATCTTCCTCCGAATTTAGTCTTTATTAAAATAATATATATATTTTTAAAAGCAATTATTTAGTAGTGAAAAAAATGATGTGCTGTTTTTTAAGTGGCAGCAGAATCCAGAATATAAGTGGGTTAACCCTATCCCAGGTAATATGCATGTGCATATTATAATAAAATGTTTTCCTAAATAAAGAAGTCTTAAATTTATTTTGGAGAATACTCTTAAAGATCAGTGCGATGCTCAGAGAATCTGACTGCTGTGTAATTATATGATGGCGAGTGCTGGTGGGTCTGCTGTTGGGTCAAACTACAATGTTCCTAAGATGAACTAGTTGTGGATCGTTTGTTTATATGAAAAGCTAATCAGTGCATTGCTTTAAAAGTTGCTGTTGCAAGGATTTGTGAAACAGCATTATCGCCTTTCCTTTCGTAAAGGATGGTCCAGTTTACCCTAGGATAAAGCAGATAAGAAAGGAAGAATAGAATTCGACCAGCTCTTATCATGGTTTCCATTTAGATTCTTCCGGGTCATTCCACTCGATCAGGAACCTGACTAAGCAAAAAAGACTGTTCGACTGCAACCCTTGTTTCTGTTTCTTCAACACAATTCCAGAATTGATATTGTTTTCGTACCATTTTCAGCACTGCTGAATGACTCAGCATTGCATAAAAGTCACTTTCTACCTAAAACACTGTTGCTCAGCAGGTACATCTCCTCAAGGCCTCAGTTTGCGCTGATTCAAATGATAACTTAAGTATATTAACGCATCTTCCAACACAAGCTGGACAGTGACTTTGTTTCACTTCAGGGACGAACAGGTGGGGATGCACACTAGGATTTTTGGCGATAATAAGAACACTACTGCTGACAGTTTTTTCACACCATTCGTTGTAATGAGCAGAATGACGGCTCTTATGATGGCCAGTTAAATTTGTAGTGTTGAAGAATTGTGATTTGGCTCCTCCTCACATGACCAATATTGAGTAATCATTATAAATATCAACTTTATCTGATGTTACATAAAACCTCCACACCACACACATGCTTGCATTGTGTCTGTATGATTAAAGCATCATCTTATCAGCCTGTAATATCGGTAGAAATGTTGACATGCCCATATTATCATGCATCCCTATTAATAGTTTTAAGATTTAATTCCAGAAGTATATAGGCATTCATATAATGAAGTTCAACTCAATGATTTCTTTTCTCATTCCAATATGTTTGCTGCTGATTGTTCACGTTCTAATTACCTGTCTGGTTTCTGCAGGTCAGTAACGAAAGCACCTATCAGGAGGTTGTTCGAGCCACTTGTGGGAAAGTCACAGGAATCCTGTGTGAAGTAGCCATTGCCATCTACACCTTTGGGACTTGTATTGCTTTCTTTATTGTCATTGGAGACCAGCTGGATCGCTGTAAGTATATTTACAGTGACTACGTTTACATACAGAAATATTCTGGATTTTGCCCTTATTCTGAAAAAGACAATATTCCCACTAAGCTGTTTATAAGGCTAGTGAAAATGAATATTCCACTAATAATCCCGTTTAATAATCCCAATTATGAGTGCTTCTTTGCAGTAAAATTGTATTTTTTTCAAGGTTTCCACTTGTGAACTTGTCAAACTCATTCGACTGTGCAAACACATCTTTCCTCTTTCATTTGTTCAACCACCGTCTTGAAAAGGTTGACGTCACGATATTTGCACATATCCAAAAACTCGTTCATATCAAAGTCTTTCATAATGTTTAAAAGTAGGCATGTTTCTCCTTTCAAAAAAAGAAATGTGGGCTTTTGTGCATGCATCTCTAACACAGCCTTGCAAACTGTTTGCTAGTTGCTTTGTTTACAACTCACAGAGCTGATCGTAAAGAGGTCCCCACTCCCAAATGAGATCTATATTCTGAAAGCACTGTTTACATGATCAAAGAACGCTCCTGAAACCTGAATAATACAGATGTATCCCACATGTCTTGCTATATTTGGAATAAGGCCTGATTCAGAGCATCCAAACAGAATATGTTGTTTACATGACCTGTATCAAATTCAGAATATTGTCATATTTTGAATAATAGTAGGAAGTTAGTGTGCATGTAAATGTAGCCAATGATACAATGAATCACCCACCAGCCACCCTGTTTGTCTCCATTTGATCATATTGGTTTGACAAGTTAAAAATGCCACCTCTCAGACCTCATATTTCTATAATTACTTGTTCTTCTGTCCCCTGCATCACATGAACTTTGTCGTGATTGTCCTACATTTTAGTGATCTGGAAGTCGTCTTGGAGTGTTGATAACCTTTAGAAAAAGACTGTTCCATCATTGACAGGAGCAAAGAGCGTAAAGGATGACACCACTCAGCTTTTTTTGCTCAGTAAATGTGTCCTTCATGTGACCAACTCTTGTAATGAGTCACTTCCACATACTTTGATGCTGACAGTGTAGAAATCTCACTCCTGCCTGTTTGTGGAAATAAACTGTGACCTTCCACCTCTCTTGGTCCTGAATGAATGGAGTGGTTGTGACTTTAATTATCTACATTTCTAAATCTTTTACATGTGTACAGCAGTTTACCATGGATTCTCACGGTGGCTCTCTGCTCATTTTACTGTGTCCTTCTGTCTCTTTCTGTCCTTCTTAAAGGTTTATTGTAGTTTTTTTTTTTTTCTATTGTAGTGATCGCTGCAGTGGCTCATGAACCAAGTGGCACAGTCAGCGAATACTGGTACACTGACCGCAAATTTACCATTGTTGTTACTGCAGTCCTGATTATTCTTCCTCTATCCATCCCTAAAGAGATTGGCTTCCAGAAGTATGCCAGGTACAAACACTCATCTTATTTTCTCCCTGAAGATTAAAAAAGTGTTTACCTTGTCTTATGATCATGTCTGAGTTGTTGTTCTTCATTGCAGCGCTCTGAGTGTGATGGGAACCTGGTATGTTACCATCGTGGTCATTATAAAGTACATCTGGCCAGATAATAATGTGACTCCAGAATACATTCCCACCAGGTGAGCTCTGCTGCACACTCTCCATGAATCCCATCCTTTGTGTTATGCAGCTAACAGCTTTTTAAAAATCGTCTAAGAGATCATTTTAGCATCGTCCACTTGCGCATTCATGCAGAAACATGTGCATCCTCGTTGTCATGCTTTTGCTTGAGTTGCTAAATCGTTGTGTTTGTTACAGTTCTTCTTCCTGGACTGCAGTTTTCAATGCAATGCCCACCATATGCTTTGGTTTCCAGGTATTTCTTCATTTGGTTTCATTTAAGATCACAAAACTATAATGCTTTGTCTTGAACAGTTTGATATTGATGAATTGTTTTTGCTTTTATCTTCTTCCTGCTGATGTCTCTTCACAGTGTCATGTGAGTTGTGTGCCAGTGTTTGACAGCATGAGCAGGAAAGAGATCAAGCCTTGGGGACTTGTAGTCACTCTCAGCATGATAATCTGTCTCTTCGTTTACACAGGAACAGGTATTATCACATTGTGCATCCAGTACTCAATGTATACAAACTAATGTACATAATAACCTGTCTGAGTCTCACATTTATTTATTTGTGAATACGTTCAGGAAACTGCTAAAAAAGAGGTGTTTGATGTTGATAACATATAGTCATGATAAACCATCTGAATGAATTAAATATTTATGCAGGCTGCAAATCAGTTGTCTTGTCACATACATCAAATATAAAGTCGTTCTTAATCTTCAACATGCAACAGGTCTTAGTGTTTTGGTTCAAATTAAGCTGTTTGCAGTAGATTCAGATGGCTCGTGACTGACTGTCAATACTTAAATGCTTGTTGTGTTTGATCAGGTGTCTGTGGCTTCCTCACATTTGGCTCCAATGTCAGTCAGGATGTGTTGATGTCGTACCCTCCTGATGACATCGCTGTGGCCATTGCAAGAGCTTTTATTGTCATCTGTGTCATCACATCCTACCCCATTCTACACTTCTGTGGCAGGTAAGAGATGGACTGACTTACACACTTCTGATCTCCCTGTTTAGCAAACTGTTTTTCAGTCACTGTTGTTAAGATTGTAATGAAGATGTTTAAATCAGAAGAGCCTAAAAATAATGTTGATCTATGACTGTAAGGGCTGGCATCAAGCTGCCCTGTTTCTGAGGCCTTTCTTTACTTCCATCAGAGTTAATTTTGTGGTTTGTGGTCATTTTGAGGCTCTGTAAAGTATACAGCCTGCCAATGACACAGCTAAAAAACAAAATTGCAAAAATTTGATTGAGAAAATGCGAGTTGACTCAGGGTCTTGTTGACTGATCACTCAAATAATTGATTTTTAAGGTGCAGCCCTAATGACTGTTTCTACCTATGGGACAGTGATGTGTAGCTAAGGCCTCATGTTACCTTACACACCGAAAATGCCTGAGATCAGTTGTATACAGTGAGATACACAGATGTTAAATTAATGAAGGAATTGGTGTATTGCATTGGTACCTGATCGGAGCCCTGAGTCTATGTAGTAGAATTAAGGCTGAAGGATTTTGACAAAATTATTGCAATATGTTTTGTGATATTAGAGGGATTGATAATCTTTTATGTCATTTTTAAAAGATTAAGAACATAATGATATGACTTTTTCCAGGTTGTGTAACAAACAAAGATGATTTCTCAAGTCTGTAGAATATGATGTGTAGACCACGACATTCTCTGCACCAAACTATATGTACTTTGGTATTTTGACACACACATATTGCCTTTAACAAAAAATGGACGTCCTACTTAGCGATTTTTAATTAATTTTCCAGCTCTCATTGGAATCCTCACTGAGAAAGAAATAATTGAATCAGTGCGTCCCTCGTCTGTGATAAAGACAAGTTTCCTTATTTTACGATGCAGCAAATGAAGCATTTCCTCACTTCACTCTGGTGTAATTGTGTCCCTCCAGGGCAGTTATTGAAGGACTGTGGCTGCGGTTTCAAGGCGAGCAGGTGGAGGTGTGTGTCCGTCGTGAGCGGAGGAGGAGGATCCTGCAGACGCTGCTGTGGTTTGTTGTCACCCTCGTCCTTGCCCTCTTTATCCCAGACATTGGTCGGGTGATCTCACTGATCGGAGGATTAGCAGCCTGTTTTATCTTCGTATTTCCAGGTAACATTTCCCTCGTCCTTGGCAAGGTCTCAGATTTCTGTGCAATTTTAACTTCACACTGTGACATCTGTCCAATGTTTCTTTAACTTAACAGGTTTGTGTTTGATGCAAGCCAAACTGTCCGAGACAGACAACCGATCTGCAAGGTGAGATGCTGTTTTTTCTTGGATGTTTTTGGAATTTTTCTAAATTGATTAAATTATAGTGTTTGACACAGGAACAAGGTCCGGGCATCTTTAACTGGAGTTGGTCCTTGAGTGCTGCATTGTAGCAGCCATTACTTTATAGTCAGGACAGATCAAACACAGGATGAATTTCCTCACAGGGGTTAATGAAGAATAGCTTAAATATGCATTATCACATTTGACCATTAGGGTGCAGAAAAAAAACCAAGCTACCAAAATATCATGAGGTTATGTACAGTAGTTGTGTGTAGCCAAACAATTGACTATCAGACACAAGGTTGTCAGAAGTATTGATACTTCAATACATTTACAATATCACATGTTTAGAACAATACAATATCTGTTAATTATAGTGCAGAGAGTACCAACGTTGTAAAAAAAAAAAGCTAAGTGCTCATTTAAGACCTAAGTTCAGTCTTTATTGGCCTGCATAAAAGTTACAGCACAGTAGAACGGGGACACAGACACACTGCTGGTAAAGAAAAGGTAACTGAACACTGTCTGCTGCTGAGCAGGTAGCGTATTGGAGCTTGTTTGGTGGAGACCAAAACAGTGAGCCAAGAGACTAGAACAGCATTGATTAGGTGATTAATTGATTGGAAAATGTAATAAAATAAAATAAAAATAATTTTTTTTTTTTTTTAAAAGATAATTTTTTTTGGCTTTTGCCTTCATTTCTGATAGTGACAGCTGAAGATATGACAGGAAAGGGGCCGCTGCAGAGGACTAACAGCCTCAGTACATGGGGTGCACGCTCTACCAACTGAGCTATAGGTGCACCCTGTGTTAAAGTAATTTCTCAAGCAAAAATGCCAAACATTCTCAGGGTCCTGCTTTGTAATTTCTCTCTGGTTTTATCACTGTTAACTGAATATTCTGGGGTTTTGATTAATTGATAAAATGTACGGCAGATTAATCAATAGCAGGGTTTGGTAAGTGCCTAAAAAGTCTAAAATCCAATAATCTGAATTTTAGGCCTTAAAATGTCTTAAATACGATTTTGAAAGGTGTAAAAAGTTAAATTATGAAGTTAACATTACTTTTATCAAATTGAATTTAACTTCAGTCCCACTTTTAAATGTGTTTTTGGAAAATGTATTGATCACACTCTTAATAACTCTTAACAACTCTGGATCCCTCTGGGTCTGAAATAAAGAATAAAGTTTAACAACTATAAAGCCAAACCAACGTCAAACCATTAACCACTAATGAATTTTATTTTTATTTTTTGCCGTGAAATAGGCCTTGAATTACATTCATAATGGTCTTAAAAGGCTTAAGTTTAACTTGCTGAAACCTGCAGTAACCCTGGATAACAAAAAACTTAGTTGCAACTCTAAAAGAAATTTTAAACATACATTTGCAGAGTTGGATGTTTTTGTAATCAGTGACTCTTTGACATTAGAAACACATTTAACTCACTGTCAATATGAAAAATGTATAATGCAGATTTAAGTTAACTTAGTTCCTCGATACTGATTCTCTTTATTATTGGTCTCTCTGTTACAGCTGGCATGGTTTGGTGGTCTATGGCGTTGTCATGGTTACGATTGGAGCTTTCATCTTCGGCCTCACCACAACCAACTCCATCTATCAAGACGTCGTCAGCTAAAGGGAACATTTTTATCGTGTCCTCGCTCGTTGAAGATGGAGGAGGGGGGTCGTTTAGTCCTGTGCTGCTATTCTGAACTACTGGATAAGATGGGAGAAGCATCTCAAGACTTTCATTTTAAAAAATCAAGACCTCTACGGCATGTCACATCCCTGCTCCATGTTGAGTTAAAGCTTGTTACTCAGCGAGGTAGAAGTCAGAGACTCCCCACTATGCCAAGTGACTTCAGACACTTCGCCTTTTATTTTCTGTGACGTTTAAATTGCATGTTTTATGTTTTTATGATGATTTTAACTTGCAGTGAAGACAGTTTTCGACAGATCAGCTGGACTCACAACGGCTTCTCCTGTCTCTGGGCCCTGCAGGGGTGACACATTCCCGTCCTGTTTACAAGAGCTGAAGGACTTTTAACAGAAAGGTCTTACAATCAAATTGATTTTAATGATGAAATTGTACCAATTTGTGTATTTTAAGTTGCATGTCAGTAAATGTTTCTCATTGAAAATGACATGCTTTGGTTTCTAGGTCTAATAGAAGTTGGCACTGTTATAGTTTGTCCACAAATGATTTTGAACTGATGGAGAGGTTTGCATCATCGAGTGATGTGTGATCTGCAGGGCAGGGCAGCTCAAGTCCTGTTGTTTTGTTAATTTCCTGTCAGTACCTCTAAATGAGTTGAAAAAGTGACGTTTCCAACTACTTTGGCAAAGCAAACTAATCATATCACACTTTTAAATAATTTAGGAAATTGAGTTATTTATTTTTTAGTTTTGTTGGTTCCTTATATATTTTCTTACATATTTTATGAAGATAGAAATACTATTATGGTTTTCTGATTGGCTCAAAGATTAAATCATATTTGTTAAGACAAGTTAGTGGAAGTACAAAGCAACGTTCATGTAAGCTTGCAGGTCTTTTAAAAATATTAATTATTTCAATGTGTAAAACAGTCAACTGCCAAACAGACTACAAACCCACAGCATTGTGCTGCTCCAAATACTGGACACAGACCTGCAGGGTGTCTAAGATGAGCAGCACCACCACATTCAGCATATGAAAAGCCAAACTCTCTGCTGATTCCTCACAGGCTGAAAATCAGACCGTCTTGTGAATGTATGAAAAATGGATGTAACCCACAAAGACTTCAGTTTTTTTTCACCTGATACCAAAGTATTAACTTTTTGTTCTTTTTGTGCCCCAATCTTCATAACCTTATCTATTTAACAAAAATTGAAGATGTTCACATTACAGTTAGAGATTATTAAGTTGTATTGCAAGTTAAAGGGAGAGTTCACCCCAAATCAAAAATACATTTTTACTTTCACCTATAGAGGTATTTGTCCATCTAGATTATTGTGGTGCAAGTTGCTGAGTTTTGTAGATGCCTGCCTTCTCTTGAATATAATGGAAGTAGATGGCACCAAAAATTATATTTGAAAAACTCAACAGAGTCTCTTCCCAGAAATCATGTTACTCAAAATAATCCAGACTTTGTTGTGAGTGGTTTCATGCACTGTAGGAATTAGTTTCTTTCTTGCAAACTACACCTGGAAACCTTATCACTGTGCATTTACTCCTGGAAGAGAGGTTCCAGCTCGTGACAGCACAGGATGTTAATATTAATGGTGTCCTTCTCTGCTGAGCTGAGATTTGGTTTGCAAGTATAGTTTTGTAGAAAGAAAATAGTTTCTACATGAAACTGCTCACAACAGGATGTGTGGATTGTCTTGGGTAACTTGTCATGATTTCTGGAAAGAGACATTGCTGTTGAGTTTTTCAAATGTATTTTTTGTGGTTTGAGCACCACAAGCCAAGTGCCATTTAGTTCTATAATATTCAAAAGAAGGCAGACATCACCACAACTGTTAAGTCCAAAACTATCTAGGTGGATAAATAGCACAACAGTTAAGACTGAAAATATGTATATGTAACCTCGCTCTTTAAACTAATTTAACTGAAATTAGTTTTTCAAACTACAAATGCAACTGATGAAGGAATTGGTTTACAATGAGTGGCTTTAATCCTTAGTTTGATTTATTTAATCAGACTAATAATCTTGGGTACATTGTGAGCATGTTATGATCCATACTTGAGATGTAAGACTTGACATTCATTTTACTGTTAATCCTGTTTTAATGAAGACCAGAAATGTTTTTTCAGGTTTTACTTGTGTACATGAGGGACAAATGGTATAAAGGGATTTTTTTTTTTTTTTCAGAAGAGCAATTACATTAGTCACTTTAACTTAATATATTTAGAGGAAGGGAAAGAAGCTACAGTCAAAACAGTAATACTGTCTGTGACCAGTGTCAGGCTGTTGTTGGAAATAGTTTTTATGGTTTGATGTTGAACCATTTGTGTCTTTTTTACCTTTTGGTGCTGCAGACAACAGTTTGTCTTGTCATGAGTGAACGTCAGGTGCATTTATGAGTTCTGTCACTGATTTACAGTCTTTTCAGACAAAAGATGTACACTTTTTGTTAATCAGAAATCTCTTGTTCCTGTTGTGCAGAGCAGTGACTTGCAAACATGAAGTTCACGGCAAGTTTTAGTGGAGATACTGAGCAGAACTACCTGTAATATACTGACAAATGAACTTCAATCAAGGCATGTGAATAAATCTGACAATCCATATGTAGCTGGCAGTTCTTTAATAAAAAGATATGGACATGAAATTGCAGTTTTGATCCACAGTTTGAGCATTGTCATTTAAGTTCAGAACAATTACCTCAACTTAACTTTTGTTGAAAATGTAAATTAAAAACACCAAGATTCATTTTTACATCAGTGCCACAGAAAATATCTTCCATTTGATCATGTTAAGTGCAGTGAGAGCATCTGGAAAAGGACAGTGTTTGTTTTGGCATTTTATTCAGCACATTAGATATGAAATTTAACAGCACTGACCTTTTTAAGCTGAGTTTTAATTTCTATTTTGGATGAATAGTAAAGGACTTGTACCCTTTTATATATACACACACACACATACAAGTGTAGTTCCCCAGTTTCAAGACTATTCTTTCACAAGAAGACAAGGCCACAAGAGGTTCAAGCAGAACTCAGCAGATAATTTTCACGTACTGAAAACCAGTCTGAAGGCACAATACTCCAAAATGGGCTAGAAGTGAAATTGGCTGGTAACCAAATATTAAATGTGAATAAAATGGTCATATTTGTACTTGCTGCATTATACATTTGTGGTCCTTTAAAGGGGTTCAGTTCCTACACAATTAATCCAATATAGATGTAAAACTCAAAGCTGGGTGTTGACACCTAAATTGTTTTATTTCAAATCCAATTGTTTTATTTCAATGTTGGCACAGGGCAAAGCCAAGACAAATAATGTGTCCCTCTTCAGATACTCACACTGCACAGCAGGTACCTTATGAACAATACAAATGTTAAAACAGTAACAAGTGCCCCGACAGTTTTTTCCCTTCATAATCATCTTCCCTGAGAAAAAAACAATGTAGCATCTAACAAGTGTTGAGTGCAGGTATATACCATGCCGCAGCCTCCATCGTGGCTCAGTAGGAGCCATTTGTAATGAAAGACTGGAACATGTGGAAAGCTGGACCTGGAGCCCACTGAGGAACCATGTGACCTGCACCCTGAAACACAGGACAGCAGTGTTTCACAATAATGCAACCATAACATCAAAGTGAAACAGGACAGCCATGTTTCTGCAGCAGAGACATGAGTGGTTACCTTGACTGTCAGGAAAGTGAGGTTTCCAAACTGTTGGTAGAAACCAGCAATCTGGTCATCGTGAATCCAGGTCTGGTACTTAGTGGTTGGCTGAGAACAACATTTGTAAGAAGTGTGTGTGATTGTATGGTTTTTTAGAGGAGATGTTTAATAATGCTTCTAAAATATTTTTTTTCCAAATTAAAGTTCCTACCTTGAAGCCGAGATCTTCCACAAACCACTGGTCTCCCAGGAAGTTGCAGGCCATGTCTGTGTCTCCGTTGTAGACGAGCGCCCGCAGACCCAATGAGAGCAGCTTCAGATACACATCCTTAACTGTTGGGTACAGGTTGGTGTACTGCTCTCCAACATCATCACTGCAAGGAAGAGAAAGTTTGTTATGGTCATGATCAACATGTAACTGCACACAAGAGGGGAAACATTCTCACAGGCTAACTTCAATGTTCCAGACAGCAATTAGGCTATCAAGGCGAAAAAAAATTGAATCCACAAATTATTTGAAATTAAAAACATATTGTGGGAGCTAGTGCTGGACAATATATTGATATTATGAGACAAGTTATCATCTTAGATATCGTGATATGGTATAAGTGTTGTCTTTTCCTGCCTTTAAAGGCTGCATTACAGTAAATTGATATAATTTTCTGAACGTACCAGCCTCTTCTAGGTGCATTATTACATCCACAGTCCTGATGATTATTTATCAAAGATCTCATTGTGTTAATGTTTTGTGAAAACACCAAGTCATCCCTACAATACTGTTGCAATACGAAAGTTATTTGGTCAAAACCCGATTCATCTGATTACATTCATTATTTTGCTGAGACACACCTGCACAGGTCCCATGGTGGCAGTATATCTGGAATGTGTAAAGCTTTCCTCACATCGCCTCTGTTCAGCCAGTTTATCTGGGCTGTGCTGTTGATGCAGGGAGGGACTTCACCCAGAGACACCGAGGATGGCGCTCGATCTGAAAACTTGATTCAAGATTTTTATCATTCACACTATGAAGCAAGAGGAAGAATTTGCACAGGTAAGCTGCACTTGTCAATGGAAGGAAACACTCACCTTGTGAGTGTGTGGGTATTTCTTGGAGTTTTTAAACACGTGACTCATGGTCCTCTCATAGCCTCTATGGGATCTTCTGCCGCCCTCACAATCCAAATACAGGGCATACTCATTAAGTCCACTATTATACACAATACCAAAGGCCACATTCACCTGAAGGGAGACAAAGTGAAAGAAAATTTCAAAGTAAAATCTGAATGAGTCACCCATCTTGGTCGTGCCAGGACAAGAAGTGGCCAACTGTCACATTCACACTCCAAACAAACGGGGGGGAAACATCACCAGAGCAACCGCTAACTGCTGCTAACTGTAGCTGCCACTACCCGGTGAGCAGCAGTTAGCCAAAGCTGTGATTATTGGACAAGAGTAAACAAGCCATTTTTGTTGAGTTTTATTTTGTTTCTACCGAGTTTGAGCTGGAGCTATACTGTACTACTGGACAATCACTTCGGAAGATATCTCTGCAACAAAATACATGGACGTCTTTGACATTATGTCAAAACTCTTATTTTTCACACTCTTGAGAATTAGTTTAAAACACTCGAAAATGAACTGATTATCAACAAATTACACCTTTAATACAAATATATGCCAGCTACTAACTACTGACCTGCTGCTCGGACCTGCTCTCCTTCCCACACCCTCTGGTCATAAAGTCCATTGTACTATAATTTTCTCTTTTAGGGAGGGAGTGTAAAATCGTTTTTGACCACTATATCAAGGAAAGTATGAAAATAATAACTAACAAGCTTCTACATGATTCACAAATGCTTTAGAAAGTTTGAACAAATGTATTTTTGACAAATTATTCTAGCAAGTTACTGAAAGGCAACTTTTGGGCCCTCTTGACTTGGTGCCTACAACAACCACACAACCAACCCCATGGACCCCCATGTTGGTGGCCCTGCCCAGATGAATTCTGAGAAGATAATGCACACATACCTGCAACTTGCAGGTCTCTGAACTGGAGTTATAGAAGTTACAGCTCCCGTTGTCACAGCAATTTTTGTTCAGATCGCGCCATAAACTGCACGCAAAAGATTTAAAATAAAAATCACTGCATTAACAACATACAAGTCATTTATAACTCCTTAGCTTGTTGTCAGTACTGTAACTATCTGTATATTGATGCAAAATCAAACTGGAGGTTATGTGTGAATCGTTGTTGTAGAGAAAGCTTGTTTGCTTTGAAGGAGTGCGCTCAAAAGCAGTGTGATCAGGTGGCTAGGGTGTTTCCCTGGTTCATTCAGCAAAGAACCACTTACTCTTCTCCAAAGAGACCATGGTAATAACCAAAGTAGATCAAAGTTTGGTCATTGAGAGCAAAGCTGCTGAGACCATTTCCCACTGCAAAGCCCTGAAAACAAAGATATAAACAAAGATAAATGTTGGCCGGTAAAATAACAGTCTGCTTTACTGCAATCATCTTATCTGAGTTTCACAAACCACCAGAAGGGCAAGATAACCTATCTTTAACAATGAAACTGCATTCTGGTGGTGGTGCTGATACTGAGCAGCTGATGGTGCTGATGAGCCACACATCTGAGGCTCAAGATGAGTTCACACTTTGCATGAAGCATCTCACCTTGAAGTTGATTTTGGCAGCTCCAGTAGCCACACGCAGGCTCAGGGTTGGTGCGTAAATTCCACCGTAACTTTCCCCAAAGATGAAGAACTCGTTTTCAGTGAAATTTGGAAACTTGGCAAAGAAACTCTGCAGGGCTTTGTAATTATCATCAGCGACCTAAAAGAAGAACATGTGAAATGGGAAGGCTGGTTCTAAGTTTTTCTTAAAAGGGAGTCAGTCAGTCACTGAACTCACCTGGTCATCATCGGTGGTGTAGTTTTTGTCATCAGAGTAGGAATATCCCACTCCTGCAGGAGACTCCACATACAGCACATTGGCAATCTTGTTCCAGCTGAATGGGTTTTCATACAGTGTGGCCCCGTCATCATTTACCTGAAAAGGAAACTCAGCACTGCCTATTCAGAGCCTCTTTTATTCAGTGCAGAGGTATGGTATTCAAAGATATCATGCTCACATGAAATGGTCCATTCTCTGACAGGAATCCATCCAGTGAGCTGCAGCCTGGTCCTCCGTTCAGCCAGAGCACCAGAGGGTCTTTGACTGGGTCCCTTTGAGAAGTCACAAACCTGCAGGGAAATCAGGACCAGGGTTGATTAATGCATGGCATACTTGAAGATCACACATACCTACAAAATTTAATTTTTGTTGAGTGTAATTTTGATCGAGCACGCAGCAGCGCATTGAAACACAGCACATTTGTTTTGCCCACAGTTTTGATGAAAGTCCTCTATGCTAGGTTGAATTACTTAAAAATCTGTTAGTGAGCACTTCTCCTTTGCCAAGATACTCCATCCACCTGACAGAAGTGGCAAATAAAGACGCTGTTTAAATAGCATGTTTATTGCACAGGTGTGCCTCGGACTAGTCACAATAAAAGGCACTCTAAAATGTACCGTTTCATCTTGACAAAGATGATATTTCTTGGGCACTGAACTATGGCTATTTCACATGAGGCAAAAGATGCCATTTTTTCCTTATTAGGCCAAAGTCATGATCCATCCTACTCTGTCACTGATTGGCTAGTACCAATTGCCTTTGTTGGTGAGGCACACCTGTGTCATGCTGTTTAATCAACATGTCAATGTCACAGGTGTCAGGTTGATGGATCATCTTGGCAAAGGAGAAGTGCTCACTAACTCGGATTTTAACAAATTTGTGAACAAATTTGAGAGTAATAAATCTTGTGTGCACAGTGCAAGTCTGAGTAATTTTACTTCAACCCGCGAAAATGGTGACAAAAAGTGTTGCGTTTGTATTATATGTTGAGTATATTTATGGCACTTCAAATATGTGCACAACTAGTATCAACAATATCAAACAACAATTGTTAAACAATAAAATAAAGCTATTCCCAGGCCACAGGAACCTTGCAGGGTGACCTGAGTATTATTAATTCACTGACAAAATAACCCCGGAGTTCATTGTCTAATGTGTGGAAGTTGAAACAGCCCACGTTGTTTGTCTGTCACGGTCCACATCCTGCACACAAACAGCGTTTCACTTCATGCAAAACTGACGCATAATTTGGGTGGAGCGAGAAGCTGAAGAAGGGCAGTCAGGGACTGTTTCTTACCAATAATGGAGAAACTTTCCCGGCCGAGCCTGGAGGTATCCCGACCACTGCCGATAGTTCGGTTTGAACGTCATACCTGGCAGGTGAGCTACCTCCTCAGGCGCGTACTGAGCCCGAGAGCCGAGCTGAAACACGGCCAGCAAACACGCCAACAAACCACCGGCGAACATCACTCAACCAAACTCACGTCTAACAAAAAAACACCCACACTACCTATACAACACTTCTCATTAATTCATAAGAAACACGAGTCTTCGTAGTTGTAACTTCCTCCACTGTCCTCACCAACCACTCCGCGTGAGTAAGTCCACCCAGAACGTCATATGACTGCTTCTGGGGGTCATGTGACCAGCGCCTGACTCTACCCGGAAGTCCTTAATAACCAATGTGAGGTGTGAATTGTTTGAAGCGAGCTTGAGTCAGTTTGTTAATTAAAATACAGTATTTTTTTTAATTAACACATCTATAGTAGAAGTAGATGAAAAGTACTCACACTGTAGATTATAAACCAACATAAAAACATAAAAGGAAAAGCAATACTGACAAAGACATTCAAATTAGGATGTACTGAGACATGGAAGTAAGTATATTTGCTGGTTTTCTATTACAAGGGCATACATCTCCATATGTATACATATTCCCACAAGAATAATCACTTTAACCATCAAATATACGTTTGCATTAAGGTTAGTTATATAAAAGCCTACATATGTCAGATGAAGTGGTTGTTGTTGGCTGTTGTTGTCAGTATTGAATGATATCCAGCTTTGCATATTTTTCAAAACAATCTAACCACTAAAATTTGAAGTATGGACTGATTTAAAGTGGACTGGCTCCACGTTTTACACAAACAACTAAGTAAAACTTCTTGGAACAAATATCAGGGGAAAACAGAAATTGAAAGAGAAAGTTAGAAATAAATTGGGTAAATCATACACATCTGAAAAATGGTATGATTCATCCACATTTTCCCCCTGGTCATCTTCCCCTCCTGCAATGGCCCTATGCCCCACATTTTGAGAACCACTGTAACAAGCAATGTGAAACAATGAGCCAGCATGAACAATAGGCCTACCAGGTTAATGACACTAAAGCAGCTTTATTTCTCTGTTTCAAACAGAGAAATAAATATGACCACTACAGCACAACTAAAAAGTTAACTATTTGGTTTCCAATATATAGGCTGTCTAAATTTGATTAATTCAAGGTCGACAATTCAATAAATGATCCATCATTTCTTGAAAAAAAAATGAAAAAAAAAAGAAAAAAAAGAAGAAGAAGAAGAAGAAGAAGAAGAAGAAGAAGAAGAAGAGAAATATAAAATAAGTAGCCTGCATGTTTTTAGTTCAGTCTGGCTATTTTGTAAGACAAAAACCCACAATAACAGTAAATGGACCTCTCGGTGTTACTGGACTAGTTTTAAATCCTAATGTGGGTGAAATGCATATTAATTTTAGTGAGAGAGGATTTTATCGTGGTCCCTCGAACGTTTGGACTTTTATTGTGAAGGCAGGCATATTCGGTTTGCGGAAAAAACGTGCTTAATCCATAACAGTGGCGGGTGAGCTATGAGTAAAGTTTGGATGCTACGATACACATTGGCGTTAGACTGAAATTAAACGGTATATTTGAAGGTAAAATATTATCGGTTGTTGTCGTCTGGAGTGTTAGCGTTAGCTTAGCTCAGTTATCCTCAGTAGCCACTCTGTTTACCGCTAGTCCCAACAACGCTCCAGGTAAAAATAACATTAGTTAAGTCTCGAAATATTCATGCTTGGCACTAAGTCATTTATACATCCTGTTTGTATGCATGTATCAGCGCTTTTAGGGGCAACCAAAATATTGTTTCATATCTTGTTCAGTATAGCTACTGAACAAGATATGAAACACATTCTTTGTACGAGTGAAAAGCTAGCTAACACAGAACGTTAGAGTTTCCGGAACAAGTTTTTCAAAATAAATCTGCAGCAAATATGGTGAGAGTAGTGTTGTTTTCACTATACATATATTCAAATACACTAAATTGCAAATGGGGCTCGTGAAGGAACCCCTGCCAAAATTTTTGTTTGAAATTAAATCTCTCCAGTTGTTTGAGGCGCAAGGAGGCTCTTGGGTTTATTTGTTTTCCTCTCACGTTCAGAAGAATGGATCCTGAGGATAGTCCACACAGTCCAGATGAAGACACCGCCATGCATGAGCAGAAACCCATCTACCAGAGGAGTCTGAGGAGCCTTAGCGTGCTCACCACAGGGTTTGTCAGGTTGTTACAAGAAGCTAAAGGCGGAGTACTGGACCTCAGAGACGTAAGTGGGCTAACACCAGTCAATCAAAGCACTGATCCAAACACTGGAGATGTTTGATCATATTTACACAATTAGTAAAATGACACTTTGAGATCTCTTTTGGCTGGTGTGTGTAATGTGACTGTTTTCTGATGTTACATTTAAATAAAGACCTTAAAAATCACTTACTTTGGAACAAAAGCTTGATGTTATCATAATTGTGCATCTCTCCTAAACAAACAGCTATTAGTGTGTTGAGTACTACAGTTTAAGTCTTAATTGGTAGGGATGTAACAATACCAAAAACTCAAGGTATGATCATGCGAGATTCAATAATTTATTACCATCTCAATGAAACATTGATTAGAATTTGTCTTGGTGTGTGCTCAAAACAACCATACAAAGACATATCAACTTGAAAATATATTTAATAAATTACCCATAAAGATTTACGACTTGATAAATGTAAGTAATAAATCTCATACATACAGCATTTTTTGTTTGTATATAATCCATTCCTTCTTTAATGGCCTAAGCATGTGTAAAAAAAAAAAAGAAAAAAAGAAAGGCACGAATTGTCCAGGGTAATGAATGTTTGAATTATGTAGCTACGTACAATTGCAAAACAGAAACAATGCAGCAGCCAGCAGCTGTCCTTTTAGAAAATAAAGTATTGAAATAAGATAATTAACAATGGACTATCATGGTAGATATTGAGACATTTTTAATTGCAGTATTCAGTATATTGTTTCATCTCTATTAATTGGGCTTTTTGAAAGTGTGTTTTGAACTTTTAATATCCACTGTAAGTGATCTCTGAATGTGTCAGCACAGTTGGTTAGCTGATCCCCTGACACACCTGGATCATGAACTCTGTGGACAACTGTGAAACTTTAACTCTTATAGGATGAGGCTAAGGAGGCTGTGTTGGATAATTGTTTTGTTTTGTTTTTGTGTGTGTGTGTGTGTGTGTGTTCTCTCAGGCCATCAGAGTCCTGGCTGTCAGACAGAGGCGGCGAATCTACGACATCACAAATGTGATGGAGGGTGTTGGCCTGATTGTGAAAATTTCCAAAAGCCATGTAAAGTGGAAGTAAGTTTTTAACCTTGCCTTGTGTGTTGGATTTGGATATGTCTGGTTGTCATGAGCATGGTGCAAAAATATGTTTTACAATGTAATACTGCTGTGTTTTCTATATAAGGGGTTCACTGCCAGGAGAAAATGTGCACGAGTTAGCCAACAGAGTTATAAAGTTGAAGTCTGATGTGGAGGACTTGGAGCAGAAGGAATATATGTTGGACCAGCAGATATTCTGGGCTGAACAGAGCATCAGGAACATGACAGAAGACTGCAGCAAATATCCTTTTTACCAAAAAAAAACATTGCAAAGAGTCCAGGAATGTATTTTTGCTGCTTTAATGAAAATTTAAATTAAAAATGAAATACTGGATAGCATTTTTAGCTGATTTGATTCGATTTCATGTAGTTTATTCCTTTATACCAGACATGCTGTATTTTCTTTGGCAGAGGTAATCATAGTGAGTGTCCCTCTCACGTAGGCCTGCTACTTTCTAACAGACTGACAGAATCCTTGAGATCTCTTCTCAAACTAACACAATATTGGAAATTGAACCTTGACTCAAATTAACTCTGACCTATGTGTATCATGAAGATATCTGCAACTGCTTCAGTGGTAATGTATAATATCTCTTTCCCTTTTAACAGTTACTCTTGTGCACAGTTTTGTGTCAGCATATTTTTGATCCTGTTAATAATCCAAGTGAAGAGGCAGTGAGTCAGTAGAGTGAAATCACATCCTGGCCCTGCTTTTTAACAAATATTACCCCGGCACATTTCTTCCTTCCTCATCTCTGCTGCTGTTGAGTTGCAGTGATTGATCCATCAATAGGAAAACTCAAGATAGAAGATAGATAGAAGAGATTCAAGATTTAAAAAAATGGCGGCACGGTCCAACTTTTTAAATGTAAATGTACCAAAATGTGTGAAAAAAATGGGATTTTGCATGAATTCATTCAAATGTGTTTCAAATTAAATTTACATATATATATATATATATATATATATATATATATATATATATATATATATATATATATATATATATATATATATATATATATATATATATATATATATATATATATATATATATATATATATATATGTATATACATATATATACATAC